>MKYO02027798.1:0-46702 GCA_002013955.2 Citrus medica | reverse complement strand
CCCCCCCCCCCCCCAAAAAAAAAGGAAGATCTAGGTTTACTGACTGTGCTTTATGAATTTCAAAAATTTCTTAACTAATCTATTATGCATTTTTGGATAATGAAGCTCTGGGCAGACCCAAGTGGTGGGAGGAGGAGGAGGAGGAGGAGGTGCACAGAAGTTAACAACTAATGATGCCCTAGCATATCTCAAGGCTGTTAAGGACATATTTCAAGACAAAAGGGAGAAATACGATGACTTTCTTGAAGTTATGAAAGACTTCAAAGCCCAAAGGTTTGACCCTAATATGTCCCTCTAGCTTTTTATTACTGGTGTTTTAGTGCAAATGGTTTTCTGACAAGTGCTTATGTTATCTTGTCTGTAGAATTGACACAGCAGGTGTCATAGCGAGGGTAAAGGAGCTGTTTAAAGGGCATAGAGACCTAATTTTGGGTTTCAATACCTTCCTGCCAAAGGGATATGAGATCACACTTCCACTTGAGGATGAACAGCCTCCACCTAAGAAGCCTGTTGAATTTGAAGAAGCTATTAATTTTGTAAACAAGATCAAGGTAAACGTAACATGACATAGCTAATCTTAGGTCTATCTTCTTAATGTAAAGTTTACGATCTGACGAATTGTATTCCTACAGACAAGATTTCAAGGTGATGATCATGTTTATAAATCATTTTTAGACATTTTGAACATGTACAGAAAGGAAAACAAGTCCATCACTGAAGTCTACCAGGAGGTATATTCCCTGCATTTACCAGTCATTTTTTCCCTGCGTTTTAGTTTCACATCTTGACATAAAGGTTTGAGTTTGTGATTTTAGTGATATAATTATATTATTGCGTAGGTTGAAGCACTTTTCCAAGATCATCCAGATCTGCTTGAGGAGTTTACACATTTTCTGCCAGATTCTTCAGGAGCAGCATCAATTCATTATGTTCCATCTGGAAGGAATTCTATACTCCGGGATAGGAGCTCGGCCATGCCCACAGCGCGGCAAGTGCATGTTGACAAGGTTTTTGTCTTTATTACCTTTGTGTTGTGCTATCCCTCATGGGTTGACAACTAAGCTAATATGTGGTTTTTGAGCATTGTTGCCAGAAAGAAAGGGCTATGGCTTCACATGCTGACCGGGACCTCAGTGTGGACCGTCCTGATCCCGATCATGATAGGGTCCTGCTGAAGTCAGACAAAGACCAAAGGAGGCGTGGGGAAAAAGAAAGGGAAAGGAGAGATGACCATAGAAGAGAACGAGAACGAGATGATAGAGATTTTGAGAATGATGTAAATAGAGACTTCAGCATGCAACGGTTTCCCCACAAGAGAAAATCTGCTCGTAAAATTGAAGACTCAACTGCTGAACCGTTGCATCAAGGTGGGGAAGGTGATGAGAACTTTGGAATGCATCCTGTTTCATCCTCTTATGATGATAAAAATGCCATGAAAAGTGAGTTCTTCGTTATGGAATTTGTTGTTTTACACTCACAAGTGTTGTCCATCACGGTTTGGATTGTTTACTCCTGCCACCATATCAAAAAAGAAGTAAAAGAGAAAGTAGGAAAAATTTGCAATCGTTATATTCATCAAGCATTTGAAGGCCCTACCTTTACAACTTTTGAGATGCAAACAGCCTTTTACCAGTTTCCATTTTGTGTTTATTTCATATGTGTTCACCTACCTGCAGGTGCTGATACTTCTTAGTGAATTAAAGTTTTGGGATTGAGGCATTTCTTTCTTCAGAAAGTCCCTTGCACTTTGCTTATAAACACTCTTGAGCAAGCAAAAGATTCTCTATCATCTACTTAAATATGCATAACATGCTGGCCAACAAGAATTTGATTCCTTTCTCAAATGTTCTATTTCCTTAACTTATTTCATGTTATACAGGTATGTTCAGCCAGGAGCTCTCTTTCTGTGAGAAAGTCAAGGATAAGTTACGTGATGATTACCAGGAGTTTCTGAGGTGCCTTCATCTCTATACCAAGGAAATTATCACACGATCAGAGTTGCAATCTTTGGTATGGCCGATAAATGTGTTCTGTAAATGACAGAACTATATTTATTTTATCATCTCTCATACACATAGTTGATTGTTTTTAGAACCTCCTGAACAAAGAAATAAGGTTGATGTCATGTGTTGCTAGCTGGCCCTCTTTGAGAATTTGATTTATCTCTTTATTCTTCTTTTTCTTTTATTTATTTTTTTTTTGGGATTTTTTTTGGTGGGGGGTGGGGTTGGGGCGTTGGCATTTGGAATCTGTCAACATGCTGCCACAAATAGATTAATCAAGATAATAGAAATGATTTAAAGTTGATCAACAAAAGAATTATGTTGTTGATGCAGCAGATGGACATTTCAAATTTGCATATAAAGTTTTGAGAACTTTTAATGGCGAAATAGCATCCCAGCTTCTTTTTAGATGTTTCCAGACTGGACAAGGACAATGTTCTTGTCTGTTTCTGCATAATAGTCAAGTTCTGCACTGTAATGTATTTGACAAGGCATTTTATAATTCTGATACTCTCTCATCATTCACATTTATTTCGTTTACAATCTTGAGAAACATAAGATTTGACAAGTGTGGCTCTTTATAGCTCTTGCCTAATAATACTAAGAGACTTTCTGTAATCCAATTTTTAATTGTGGAATTTGTATGTATCAGGTGGGCGACTTGCTTGGGAGATATCCAGATCTAATGGATGGGTTCAATGGATTTTTGGCACGTTGCGAGAAAAGTGGTAGCCACTTAAAAAACTGATCCTTATGTATTATTTGCTGTAGATGTGTACTATCAACACTGCATCTAATTTAAGTCCTTTTCTGCAGAGGAATTACTTGCTGATGTTATGAGCAAAAGTAAGTAAAATGATCTGTTTCCTTTCTTTTGTGTTTTGGCGGGATATGTTCAACAATTAAGCTCATTATTTGTTGGGATCTGTAATTAATGTGTTACATATGAATGCTGCTATGTTCTGAAATTCTTCTTCTTAGTAATTGTCATTAAAATGAATAGTAAATTATATATGTTGCATGACCAAAGAACCAACTTTAATCAGTTGCACCTTCAACTACACGCTCAGTTTGTTCTTTCTGCCTTACTGTTAACTTGTTGAAGTTTGTTAGTTTAATAGTTCTTCTTTTCTATTAATTTGCTGCCGTTTGTTAGTCTTCTGATTGTTAATTTATTGCAGAATCACTGTGGAATGAAGGACGTTTACCCAAATCTGTTAAGGTAGAGGACAGGGATAGAGATCGAGATCGTGAAAGAGATGATGGGGTTAAAGATAGGGACCGCGAGGCCCGAGAAAAAGATAGACTTGACAAAAGTGTAGCCTTTGTCAACAAAGATGTAGGTCCCAAGATGTCTATGTACTCCAGCAAGGATAAGTATCTTGCAAAACCCATTCAAGAACTTGACCTCTCTAACTGTGAGCGCTGCACTCCCAGTTATCGACTACTGCCAAAAAACGTAAGAATACCATTTTGTTTTTTGACTTCGTTACATTCTTCTTGTAAATTTTATTTTTGCGCAGGTAATGGTACCCTTTACTAAATTCTGCATCTCAATAAACTTGTATCATGCAGTATCTAATTCCTTCAGCAAGCCAGAGAACAGAGCTTGGTGCTGAAGTACTGAATGATCATTGGGTATCTGTCACTTCAGGAAGTGAAGATTACTCTTTCAAACACATGCGCAAGAACCAGTATGAAGAAAGCCTGTTTCGATGCGAAGACGACAGGTTGGAACTTCCTGAGATTGTAATGATTACCAAGATTCTTGATTATGTTTTGAGTATAGATATGGGTGACACAAAAGTCATAGCAATTCTTTTTCCCCTTAAAGAGAATTCTAGCAGTCTCCATGAATGTTCTGTATGGAAGTTAAAACTTTCTGCTGCAGAAGTATTATTTCTTTCTGGATCTGAGAGCTATCTGAATAATAATTAACAATTCTCTATCTCCCTCTCTTGTCTTTTAATATTTATTTTTATGGCAAAATCAATTTCCGTAAAAAATTCCAATCTTGAACTATTTTTGCTTTGGAAATTGATAATGTTTTGTATAAATGCTGACAGGTTTGAGCTGGATATGTTGTTAGAGTCTGTTAATGTAACTACCAAACGTGTGGAAGAACTGTTAGAAAAGATTAATAATAATACAATCAAAACAGATGGCCCTATTCGTGTTGAAGATCACTTCACAGGTAACTGTTCGTTGATGGCTGATATGCTTAAGAATATTTGTTGTGGTATTTGAGCTCTTTTGCTGACTGCTTCTGGTTTTTGATGGGATCCTTCCTTGCCTCTCTTTCTAGCTCTAAATCTAAGGTGTATTGAGCGGTTGTATGGTGATCACGGACTTGATGTGATGGACGTATTGCGGAAGAATGCTTCTCTAGCTCTGCCAGTTATATTGACACGATTGAAGCAGAAACAAGAAGAGTGGGCCAGATGCCGTTCTGATTTTAACAAAGTTTGGGCTGAAATTTACTCCAAGAATTATCATAAATCTCTTGATCATCGTAGCTTCTATTTCAAACAGCAGGACTCAAAGAGCTTGGGTGCAAAAGGTGATTTACAGCTTGATGCTCTACTGTACTGGTATATACGTTTCAGAATACACCATGTTCTGATATTGTGGTCTGCAAGATGATCTTGATTTGTGAATTATTACTGAACTTAACTTTTATTAAGTAAGAACTTAATTTTTAAATGTAACAATTGCTATTATATTAGATTATGTTTGACCCTACCACTTAAAAGCAAACACGGAGTTTGAAAGTTTTGTAAAATTAGTTTCATTCATGTTCCAATTGCTCTTCCCCTTGTTGATTTGGGACTAGAATATAATGTATGACATGTCTTGCCCTGGTGACTGGGAATTCCCTGAATATCGTTTTGGGCCTATTTTTCTCTTTCCTATAAATGATCTTTAGGTATTTACTTGTTAAAAGTATCTAGTCAAAGTTCATGATTGTGAAAAACCCATGGACTCCCCAGTTTCCATGGGACATCAATTTCCCTGTAAGTTCAGTCCTGATTGCTCATTTGTCTTGTGTTGGCAGCATTGTCGGCGGAGATCAAAGAAATCAGTGAGAAGAAGCGCAAGGAAGATGACGTGCTTCTTGCCATTGCTGCTGGAAACAGGCGGTCTATTGTTCCACATTTGGAATTTGAGTATTCAGATCCTGACATCCATGAAGATTTGTATCAGCTTATTAAATATTCATGTGGGGAAATGTGTACAACTGAACAGTTGGACAAAGTAATGAAGATTTGGACAACCTTCTTGGAACCAATGCTTGGAGTTCCTTCTCGACCTCAGGGTGCAGAGGACACTGAAGATGTTGTAAAGGCCAAGAGTCATACTGTCAAAAGTCGTGCTGCTAGTGTTGGAGATAGCGATGGCAGTCCTGATGGTGGTGCTGCTGCCATGACTTCCAAACATTCAAATCCTTCCCGAAATGGAGATGAAAGTATTCCTCCTGAGCAGTCAAGTTCTTCTAGGGCATGGTTGCCAAATGGAGATCATGGAATAAAAGAAGACGTTTCTGTGGAGGCAGACCAAAACGCTCGTAAGAGTGATAATTTCTGTGATAGTTCTGAGCAAGACAAAGTGCAGAATAATGCAGCTATGGCTGATGAGACTTCGGGGATCAGCAAACAGGCTAGTACCAATGAACGATTGATCGGTACAAATGCTTCAATTGCTGCTGCAGCAGATCAAAGCAATGGAAGAACTAACATAGAAAACACTTCAGGTTTGTGGATTGCTTCCACAGTATATAACTTTCCTTTGTTTCCAAAAATTCTTTGGAAGCTTACTGCTGGATCATTGATTTTTCATAATTTCTTATAATGATGGAGTCTAGACTACTGAAATACCTTGTTTTTTTCTTTTTCAAGGGCTTAGTGTGGCACATTCTAGACCTGGTAATCACATTGTTGAGGGTGGGCTTGAGTTGAGGTCCAGTAATGAAATTCTACCTTCTTCAGAGGTATGACTAACAGTATTAACTCTATTGATTTTTATTCACTTCTAAGTTGGAGAATGTGATTCTTTGGTCTCGACTATGCGTTTTCTCTAGTAAAAGATGCTGCTATTTGATGCATGCTTATGTGGATGAATGTATATTAATTAAAGCATATAATTACTTTCATATGCTTGGGTTTCTACCCATTTCGGGATAACAGCTCTGCTTTTTGATGGATATTTAGTAGCAAACCAATCTGATGACCTCGGTGCCAGATGGTTAGGTTCTTGACTGAAATAAAAGTCATTTTGAAATAACATTGTTCCAACCTTTGAATAATCGGGGGTTTACGTCCAACCCTACTCTCATTCTTTCAAGATGAATATTTTGTCCACTCTATTAATAGAGTCAAATTTGACTCTCTGTTAATAGAGTAAAATTTTTGAAAGGTGGAATTATTTAGTTGGAAGAAACATTACAGTTTGCTTTGCAAGTGCTGTATCAAATATACTTCAAAGCTCTCACAAATTTCAGTGAATTTTTTTAATGATTGGACATCTGGGCTCCTCAGGCTTTATCTGTAAATTTTACAGCTGATTGATCAACTGAATGTTAGGCTTTGGATCACATTTGTTATCATCTTGAGGTGATTTTACGTTGAACAGCAATTTTATGTCTGTTGTCAATGCTACAGGGTGGAGACTGCTCTAGGCAGAATATATCCACAAATGGGGTGATGACAGAAGGAGCCAAGATTCTCAGATATAATGCAGAGTCTGTCAAGCAATTCAAAATTGAAAGAGAAGAGGGTGAATTATCTCCAAATGGAGATTTCGAGGAGGATAATTTTGCAGTTTATGGAGAATCTGGTTTGGAGGCTGTGCATAAAGCAAAGGACGGTGCTGTTAGCAGACAATATCAAACCAGACATGGAGAAGAAGTATGCTGTGGGGAGGCTGGTGGAGAAAATGAGGCTGATGCTGATGATGAAGGTGAGGAGAGCGCTCACAGGTCTTCAGAGGACACCGAGAATGCTTCTGAGAATGGTGATGTATCTGGAAGTGAGTCTGGTGATGGCGAGGGTAGCTCTCGGGAAGAGCATGAGGAAGATGGAGACCAGGATGAGCATGATAACAAGGCAGAGAGTGAAGGAGAAGCTGAAGGGATGGCTGATGCTCATGATGTTGAAGGAGATGGAACATCATTGCCATTTTCAGAACGTTTTCTACTCTCTGTGAAGCCTCTAGCAAAGCATGTCTCCCCATCGCTACATGACAAGGAGAAAGGCTCTAGAGTTTTCTATGGCAATGATTCCTTCTATGTGCTTTTTAGGCTTCACCAAGTAAGGCCTTACTTTTCTCCTCTTTTTCTTTTTCTTTTTTTCTTTTTCTTTTTTTGGTTAATATGTGAGAGAATATTATATATTTTGGTAATCCCTCTGGATTAATTTTGATGTTACTTAGATTGACTTTATTTTCCTTATTTCACTGGTTGTGGCAGACATTGTATGAGAGAATACAATCAGCAAAGATTAATTCATCATCTGCAGAGAGGAAATGGAAGACTTCAAATGATTCAAGCCCTACTGATCTATATGCCAGGTAGTTTAGCTTTGGAGGCTTTAGTTTCATGCAATTTGTTGAGTGATAGGTGCTTATTATTTTTCATATCTGGTGCAGGTTCATGAATGCACTTTACAATTTACTTGACGGTTCTTCTGATAATACAAAATTTGAGGATGATTGCCGAGCTATTATTGGCACTCAATCCTATGTTTTATTTACATTGGACAAGCTGCTATATAAACTTGTCAAACATGTAAGATGTCTTTATTTAATTCTTTTTCTTTCCTCCTCTCTTCTCTCTTCTCTCTTCTCTCTTCTTTTGCTAATTTGGTACAAATTATTGTGTACCTTTTTCAGCTCCAAGCAGTTGCAACTGATGAGATGGACAACAAGCTTCTCCAACTATATGCATATGAGAAATCGAGAAAGCCTGGAAGATTTGTTGATGTAGTTTATCATGAAAATGCTCGCGTTCTACTTCATGATGAGAATATATATCGTATTGAATGTGTAGGTGTTATTTTCATTTTTTTTTTCAAAATAAACTTTCTGCCACTGTCTTTTCTTGGATGCGATGCTTATTTGACTTTAAATTGGAAATATTTTAAATATCTGTATTCTATTCTCTCTGCAGTCATTCATACCCACCCGCCTATCTATTCAGCTTATGGACAATGGACACGATAAGCCTGAAGTGACAGCTGTTTCCATGGATCCTAATTTTGCAGCGTACCTGTACCATGACTTCCTTTCAGTTCCTGACAAGAAAGAGAAGCCTGGAATATTCTTGAAGAGGTGTGGATATGGAGATACCTGTTCTCTTTATTTTTGATAGAAAAATGATTGCTAATTATGTTTGCTGTTTCCAGGAATAAACGCAAATTTGTAGGCAATGATGAGTTTTCGGCAACATGCCGGGCCATGGAAGGGCTTCAAGTTGTCAATGGTTTGGAGTGTAAGATAACTTGCAATTCATCCAAGGTATTTTTATCTTAATGCTTGTTTAAGCTGATCACAACTAGAATGGGGACTTAGCTGGGTGGAGTTGTGTTTTGTCAATTTTTATATTATTATGCTGATCTTTTGCAACTCTGTACACGGCAGGTCTCATATGTTTTGGATACTGAAGATTTTTTGTTTCGTAAAAAGAAAAGAACTTTCCATCAGAATGGCCCGTGCCACAACCAGGTAAGGGCTTCAAATGGTTATCCAATTAGAAGATTACAACGGTTTCAAAGATGGCTTTCTGGCTCGTAATGTGCCCTGCAGTAGATATGGTATTTACTAATCTTTTGCTGCAGTTTTTGACTTTGCCTAGATTGAACTCGTCGTGCACAATTTTGAGCAGCTAGTAAGACTAATTGCAATGATTTGTGCATAGCCTTTAGCACACATTAGGTACACTGGTGCTGGAACTGGAAAGTTTGACAGCGCTGCAAGTGGAAAAGCTTTTGCAGGATTCATCTTGTATTCTCTCATATTTCTGTCTCACAAATCCAATAAAGAATCTGAGGGGAGGGAATATGACTCGGAGGATTGTAGCATAATGTAAGTTTGTGGCATTTTGTGCCCACCCATGTAAATAGAGGTAATATGTGATGTAAAACCTGAGATATATGTTCATTCCATTCATCTATATTTTTTTTTTCTTCTAACTTTTTTCACTTGCACAAGTTAGGTTCCGCACAAAATTGCAATTATTTAATTTATTTTGCTTTTCGTTGGCCATATGGAGCCTCCCTTCGAAATATTAACGTCTTGTCATCTGTCAATTTAATTTAGTTTGCTTTTCGTTGGCCATATGGAGCCTCCCTTCGAAATATTAACGTCTTGTCATCTGTCAATCGGTCTCGAATGTCATAATATCATATTCCATTTTTGGTGCGGCTAAGTTATATTATCTGTAACCTATGGCTTAACTAAAACTAATTTTCCACAACCCCTGAATTGTTTGAGTAGTTACAATTAAAGGTTTAAAGAAGCTAGTTTTTGGGTGGTTGTATGTTACAGCTATAATGTAAGATAATAAGGTCCTTAGAAATTTCTAGCGAAAGAAAATAAAAGTTGACTAGACTGTGGTGCTTTGACAATTTGACATTTGGTGGTCAAATTGCTGCCGTATGTTAGTAGCATTTTTATTATGGAGTCGGAGCTAGCTAAGTTTCATAATCTGTAACTTACCGACCAACCTTTAGTACCTAGCTTTAATTCCAAAAATGCGGACAAGGCTACGTTGCAGACTTTGTATTTAACAGCTCAGCGCAAACCGGCCTTGTATAAGCTGAGTTCCAACAGCTTTTCCCCTCTCCTGCAACGCGTGGATGCTCCCTATTTGCTATGTTATATACAGAGTCTGTAACATAGCAAGCTCCACCAAATGAATGTTCTTCCTCTCTCCTGTAGGGCACGTGCAATCATCCCATTTGATGCGTAAGTACATAATCTGTAATGTATCAAGCTCCATTCGAGGCGACGGTGTTATTTCGTATGGCTGATATTATTGCTAACTGGACCATTAAGAATCAATGAGGTTATCTTGCGATTTTGCCATTTGAATTGTAGCTCAGGCGATTAGATGGCTAACATGGTTCATTGGTTTGATTAATTGCCGCCGGTCTTGCTTAGTTTGGAGGTTTGAACTTTTTAGTGAAGGATCAAGGGAAAGATTGCATATTAACATTGGCCCCTGTGCATTTATCAGTTGACGAATGACCAATTAACAGAAACTATATTATTTTTCAAATTCCGATTTTTTTTTTCAAACTTAGATCGAGAGATATATACTGCACATACATAGTCAAAAACTCAAAATATATAATTTTATAATTTTTATGAAAGACTTTTCTTTTCTTTTTTTAATGAGAGAGACTCAAATTAATTATTATAGGAATATTATTATTTTCTCACCTAATTTTTTTCTGTTATTTTCTCACCTAATTTTTTTGATTTTTTTTTTCATTTAATGTTCCATTTTTTTTCATTTCACTACCAAGCGGTTAGCTTTGTTAAGGCATTTCAAAAAAAAAATATTCTAAGAATTTCAATAAATTAAGCAAAAAAAAAGTATTATAATACAATTTCATTGATTGATATCTAAAATAATCAATTGATAAAAGTATTATATCTTTATGCATAATTAATATTTGTTTCTTTTAAGTTTAGAGAACTAAGCAATACTCACATTATTTAAGGGTAATATAGACTTACTATAATTTTCATTAAAAATTATGTTATTTTTAGCTGTTTGATGGTAAAAAAAAATTAAAAATTAAAACATTAGGTGAGAAAAACTCATTATAAAAATTTAGGTGACAAAGTGATGGATTAAAATTCTTTCCTGATATGAAGTTTTTTTATTTTTTATAAATCTTGTGTACTTATATTTTAATGTATGATTAATATTTAATTATTTTATTTTTTTAATTTATTAACCACTAATTATGTTAATAATATTTATTTAGAAAAAAATAAGATTAAGAGAGGATCTGATCCCAAAGTAATATAAAAAAAATAATATTTCCTATTATTATATAACGGCCAAGGCCACGTTAAAGATAACATCTTCGAAGTTGCTGATATTATTTTTATTTTCCCAATTTTAAAAAGTTTCGTCCTACAAGATCGTGGCCCATTCTTTCTGCAGTTGGCCACAGTATCGTCCGAGGCATGGAAACCATCTGGTTGATTTAATAGTTGAATGTTAAGTTTCTAGTTATTCAAATCCTGAATAAATGACGAGTCAAATTTCCACCATAGCATTCTCCGGCATTCAGATACACGGTCACCGATTAATCAGAGACTATTTTTATGAGAGAAAAAAGGATAGAAGAAATGACAAACGAAGTTCCGAGTAATTTCATGGCATGAGATTAACTATGGTGCCGTTTGTTTTTTTATCTGAAATCTGAATAGACCTGAATTAGTCTGAATTCTTAATAGGTCTGAATGTCTGAATTTGAATAATATATTTGTTTTTTCGTCTGAATCTCGAAAAATAAGTATTAAGTTGTTTGTTTTTTTCAACTTAAAAAGCTGAAAATATGTACTTTTACATTTGTATCCTTATTAAATTTGAATGTCAAATAAATAATATATTAAATACCACAATATTTTAACATTTATAAGTAAAACTATATTCAAGTGAATACATAATTATTTTAGAATTTTAATATATAAAATACCATAAATTTTAAATTTTATCGTATATAATATAAGAAAGAAAAAATATGGATATTTTTATGTGGGGTAAATATCTATGGGTGAGTTTTGGGATAGACATGAAAAATAAATTATAAAATAGAGATATTTTTGACATTAGCAAGTAATTGACTTAATTCAGATTTCTCCATTAAGTAAAAAGTCAAAAAAATTAGCTTATTTTATTAAGTTAAAATTTTCTAAAAAGTCTTATTAAGTTATAAAAACAAACATCTCTAATTAACTTAATTAATTAAGTTAAGTCACTTTAAATCATTAAGTTAAAAAACAAACGCCACCTACATTTAATTAAGTTAAGTCACTTTAAATCATTAAGTTAAAAAATAAACGTCACCTACGTCGCTTTCCTATGACTTACGGTGAATTGGTGGTATCGCAATACCAGGACTAAGCAACGAATTTTTCACCTTCACAGGGGTAACGTTGACTTGGAGATGGACTAAACCACGAGTAAATGCAGCATACACCATATGTCAATTTCCCAGCCCATGTAAAATTTGCAAGCTCGCACCATTTTTAACAGGCCAGTGCTACGTTACGTTAATAGTAATGTACGCCACACACAACAACAGTAACAGGTCCCATCATAAATATTGTTACTGTGTGTAGATGTACGTTACGATTAACGTAACGTAAGGGCTCCCTTTTTAACGACTTGAGGCAATAATTACAGAAACATGCCCAATACAAAGACCAAGCAAAACAGCCAGCATCTGACTCCCTATCCGAACATTTCCCCTCGACCATAGAAGGTGCACTGGTTAATGCTGGATTTTGAAAATGTGTTTACTGAGACAATTATGGACATTTGAAGACAAGAGAGGACTTTGCTATGTGCCCAATGCTGTAATGCCCCATGCAAAAAATCATTCATAAATTGGTAAGCTGGCTTACAAAATTTAGGTGTTCCTATTGCTGGCATTGGCTAGGATTCTGCTAATGCCAGCATTCTGCCAAATTGTGAATTGTAGATTTGAACTTGTAGCCAACCCCAACTCAAACATAAGTTGGCTCAGATGAATGTTTGATCCAAGACCAGACAAAGGTATATGATTCCGGCTGTAGAAAAGATTTCACTTCACCATGTAGGAGTCTATTTTCAGAATACCTCTTCAGCAGCAAGATTATTTTATCCAGCTAGCTCACTTATTGGAGGTCGATCCATCACATTAGAGGCATCCACAGCATTCTTTTGCAGCCTTTGATCAACATCAGGCAATTTAGGAATCTGAGTCAATAGGTCAATTGTTCGTCTTAAGAGGCGAGCTAGATCCCCATCATCCAGGGCACAATCCATCATCATTTCCCTCCAAGTCAGACCAGAAGCCCAGGCTTCCACCATGCCAGAAAATTGGCTATCCAAACAGCATGGTATCTCTACCCCATGCTTCTCTTGAAGTTCCAAGAATGAGCTTCTATGCTCATCCAAAACATTAATGACATTGATAACAGTAGTGGAAGGTTCATATATATAGCTGTTATTCTTCCATAATCGAACTTTGATTCCTTCAGAGACTAAACTTGCACAAACAGCAGCAAGTTGTGCAGGCTTTAAATCTAGCAAGATTTTGTTTCTAAGAACCATTGAGAGCCAGAGTTCATTTTCTCCTCGAATTGCAGCTGCAGTTTCACCCAATGGAAAAATTACTTGTGTGTTAATATCCAATGCCCTAGTTTCATGTATGACATTGCTAATCCTCAAAAACTCTTTCCAACCAGATGGTTCAATTTGCTCTATTCTTTTGGTCAAACGTTTTGATCTAGCCTTCAAACGTTTGATCTTTTCCTCAGTAAACTTGACTGTGTCTACAATTTTCTTGTATTCTTTGAAGCCTTCTGTACGTGCTATCTTTTTCTTTAAACGAGCTACTTTTGTTCGTTGTTTCTTGTAATTTTCTACAGCATCATGGTATTCAAATGAAATGTGCAACACCTCATCACTTTCAGAAAGACTACTTAAAACTGGCACATTTAAACTCCACGACCATGTTTCTAGAGATCCTTCCATACACCATAAACCACCAAATTCAGAATCAGCAAGCTTTTCCCACAGCATTTCCCCCTTATCCAGAAGGAGACTCATTGTTTCCCGTGGCAAAGCATCTCCTTGAGCTAAAGCAACATTAGGGAAGCCTATCCTATATACAGTTTTGATCCACTTTTCTGTAAATGTGTACCAAGTATTATCTGAACCAAGAGCCACATAGTAAGATGGTTTGACATCTTGAGTATCATAGTCATCCCCATTTGACTGAGCTAATCTATTTAGTGCAAAAGAATCATTGATTGAGGCCATGTTCTTAAGTTTTGAACTATCAAGTGAGTCAAACTTCCCCAAATAAAGAGCAGGGACTGAGTGTTCAACTCCTTCAGAATCTTTGTACTGCAAACACAAAAAAGGTAAGTGTCCATTTTCAAAATCCTTTAAAATATCTTTCAGGGCAGAGAATCTCTTCAGTTCCATCCTTCTTCGCAGTTCAGTCCGAAAGCGTTTTTCTGCCTTCAACTCTTCCTGTAGATTGGCCATCTCCTTATATGCCGCCTCCGACAAAAGTCTCCTGCTTTTCCTGTCTATAGCATCATCACTAATTTCTGAAGTCAGCACATCAATCTCTTTCTGTATTTTACAAAGCTCATCTTTCGCTGCAAGCATTACATTGCTCCCAACATAGTTTCCAAAACTCTGCTCCACTAATTTCCTAGCTTCTTCCAAACTTCTACCTGCTTGTAAAGCTTTCATGTCATCAGATTCATTTGATAAATGCGTAACTTTTGCACCAGCAAGGAGATTCAGCACCATTCCATAAGAAGCAGTGAATTGTGATACAAGAGGTTCAATTCCAGCAAATAAAAGTTTACAACACTCTTCTGCACCTTCATAAGGGGTCTGAACTAACACCACATGACCCCTATTATCAATGCCTCTACGTCCAGCACGACCTGCCATTTGAAACAGTTCATTTGATGTTAACTGGATGCGTCCACTAGCAGTCCTTTTGCTGAGAGATGAGATGACAGCTGTCCTAGCAGGCATGTTAATTCCAGCAGCAAGTGTTTCAGTAGCAAAGACTACCTTAACAAGTCCTCGTTGAAAAAGCTCTTCAATGAATGATTTCCATATAGGAAGACAGCCAGCATGATGTGCTGCAACCCCTTTAAGAAGTCCTTTTATGGCAGGCTCCCTGACAGCATCAGGATACAGAATCCGGAACCTCTTCAAGGCCAGTTCAACTTCGCTCATCTCACATTCATCCAGTAAATTACAATCTTCAAGGTACTGGACGGCTGCATCACATCCTCTTCTGTTAAAAATAAACCAAATTGCTGGTAGCATATCCCTTGACCTGAGGTGCCATAATGTATCAATAACTTGAGGAACCTGAAAATTAAATATCCATCAATAATTACATCAAATTTTTTATTTGCTCTGAACAGCCTTAAGTCGGCTAAAAAATAACCATAACTGATTGTTCTTATTCAAAAAGAAAATATAGTCCATGATAACCAGAGGATTTATGCAATACATCCAGACCTGTGACCGACGAATTGCATTAATGCTATTCTTGGAAAGTTGATGTTCCCCAAAGCTGGTAACAATATTATTAGAGTTCACGTCAGCATGTTTCCTTGAATTCCTTCGTCTAGACCCACCATCCTTGTAAGGTTTAACTTCCGAGGTAGAAAGTTGTAAATAATTGAGTGAGAGCTTCCTGTTTCAAATTTCACAGGTAAAATAGGGACTTGTTATTTACTACATGTACAACTGCTGTCTTCCTGGGAGATTATTCTTTTAAAAAAAAAAAATCAAGGAGAATAAAATAAACTTTGTGATTGCTATCTAGTTGAGATGGTAAAATCTCTTGTGTTGAAAATAAAAGGTTTGGGGTTCGAACCCCACTCACTTGGGTGAGAAGAGAATTGGGTTCCCATTGAGCTGAATAAAAAACAAATAAAATGAACTATAGAATGACCAGATATACCTGTTCATATGTTTTCCCTTTTCATCAAGAAGAGGTAGTAATGCAGTCTTTGTCGAGAAGCACCAAGTCAGCGGAACTGGACGTCTGGATGATGTTATTAACTCAGTTTTACCATGAATCTAGAATATGATAAAAGAGTTAACAGTCTCAGAAGTCCAGCCAGCCGGTTGCAAAGGTTAGAAACTATAGAAACAGAAAGACAAACCTGACCAATCCAGCCAGCTAGCTCATCTGCATTTGCAACAGTCGCTGACAGGCATATAATTTGAACTTCTTTTGGGCAATAAATTATCTGAAAACAATTTAACCTCATAAGAATGTATAAAGCTGATGAAAACAAAGTTATGAATTAAAAATGTACTTACTATCTCCTCCCATACTGTGCCCCGAGATATATCACTTAAATAATGAACTTCATCCAAAACAATCACGTCAACATCAAAAAGACCACTCTCAGAAGAAACCATCCCAACACTGCATGAGAAAACCACTATCCTTAGCTGCATAAATCAACTTAAGTAATTCTTAATAAAAAAATGCAGATATCAGGTAAAGCCTAAACATAACCCATAATTACTACAGGGAAAATTTGTTGACCTCCCTTACAGTCGGTCTAGAAAGCACATAGATCTCTTTGGCTTCAAAACTTGTCAAATTGAAGCTTACATAAATCTCCTCCAAAATATCAATTAAACTCAAGAGAGTTTATAATAAACTTATTAGAAACATCCGATGTCTACCTATCCTACAAACGATGGGACCGAGGGGTCTACATGTAATAAGACAAAACATTGGTTGAGGGAGGTGGATGAAATTTAACTTTATATAAGTTATCATTCCATTTGTCTACTCAAAATTACTGACGATATATACCTCTGATACAACATGTTGCGCAAAATCTCAGTAGTCATTATTAAAATCTGAGCTTCTCTGTTGATGGCAGAATCTCCAGTGAGAAGACCAACATTATTGTCACCAAACGTCTCCCTGAACGCGGAAATGAATCAAAATCAGTAAACAAAACAGCAATTGTTCCACAAATATAAAAAGTAATTAATTAATTAAGTAATTACCGAAACTCACGAAACTTCTGGTTAGACAATGCCTTAAGAGGTGTTGTATAGAATAAACGACGTTGTTTAGCTACTGTGGCAACTGCCGCAGCTTCAGCAATCAAAGTTTTTCCGCTGCTTGTCGGCGCAGAAACCACCACTGAAGAACCTCTCAAAAATGCTTCAATAGATGACCGCTAAAAAAGGAAAAAGAAACGAAAAAACTCACAACATATAGTCAATTAAGCATGTGAATTCACGTTGACAATTTATTAAAATAGGTAAACGTAAACCTGAAATTTATCGATACGAAAGTCGTAAATAGAGGCGAGTTCATCGACATCAATCATTTCATTGCCGAATTCTTTAACTTCATTACACAACTTCTCCACTCTCTGCCACTTGAACTCTTCGCGCCAAGACGGCGCCGGGGACGAATCCGAAGAAACTTCGAATTCGTCATCACTTTGTTGAATTCCATCCGAGACCTCGCCAGAAACGTCGTCGTACTCGTCGGCGGCTTCTTCATCGTCGTCGTCGTCGATATCATCGTCGTACTCATCTGCTGCTTCGTCGGCGTCGGTGAGCTTGTGCTCCGTGGGGAAGAATGATTTAGGAGACTTGTAAGAGGCTTGAAATTGAATTGAATTTGATGATAGAAGTGGTTTGGGTATGCAAAAGCCAAGGGTATGCGAGAGAGTGTGAAACTGATGAAATGAGAACGGTTTCGTATTGGCGAAGACTGGGAATGTGGTTGAACCCGAGAGGATAGAGTGTGTGTACATGGCGGGAGCGATTTTTGCTGGATAATAGAGACTAGAGAGCCCTCCCGGGTCATCGCCTATCGGTTTATTTTGGTAGTCGGATATTTTAGGAGTTGTTTGATCTTTTTTTTGGAATCAAGAGTTGTTTGATATTGAGACGAGAAAATGGAAGATAAAATTATTAACTTAATTGTGTAAGTTAAAAATACCTAATCGCAATACAAAACATGACATTTGTTGATATCACAGAGCAAACTAGTGCACATGGTTATCATTTGTTTGTTTCACCCAGGTAAGTAGGTAACGGTAACTTCTTTTTCAACTGAAAATAATTATTGTTTTTTAATTCCTAAAACCCTGCTCATAAATATTCAAAAGAATTTTTTATATTCAAAGAACTCTTTTCACCGGTACAGAAGCTATACAAAACAAACGTGCGCTTTTGTTTTGTTTTGCTCATAAATGGTCAAATTTTCTTGAAGGTATTTGTAATAAACAGGAATGGCAATTTCCGAGTTCAGCCTTCTCGGTTCAGGACTCGAACATTAAAATGTTGTATTGAATCCGAATTTAAATTTCGTTTTTCATGAGTTCAGGTCCGATATAGGTTTAACTTAGAAAATTCGAGTTTTTGAATTGTGGGTTTTAAACCTTGATTACATTTTAAAAAAAAAATTTAAAAAATTAATACAAACTAAATTCTGAAAAATCAAATACAAATACAAATTCTAAAAATTTTAATGTTTCGAAACAATAAACCATTCACAAACACAAAATTATAACATAACATTCACAAAATACAAATCCATGTCTATAATTCAAACTCAAGATTCAAGGATTCAGTTCACGAACTTCAAAGATTGACGTCCGGCAAAGCAACAAATGGCAGATACTGATGATATAATGATGACGACCTCCACCACTACAACGTCATAGCCATGATTGCAATTGGCAAAGGCGGACAAACTGTGGCTAAATGGAGGGTGATGATGGTGATGATGATGATGAACATTAACACATCGAAGGTGGCAAAGCGATGACGAGTGACGATAGTGATTTAATGAAGAGAAGAGCTAAAGATAGAGGAAAATGATGATTTGATGAAGAGAAGAGAAGAGAAGAGAAGGGTTAAAGAGAGAGGAAAAAAATGACAAGCGGCCAAGGTTGTGAAAGTGTGAAATTAAGGCATTGGCATATTTTTTTCTATTTATATTAAAAAATAATATTAAAATAAATATATTAGGTCCGGATTTTAGATATGCGAGTTCATTTGATTTTGGACCCGGTCCGGGTCAATAAAATTCAATTCAGATATTGAATTTATTTTAATCTAGTATAAGTTGAGCCCGCCCTATATTATTTAAGTTCGTTAGGGTCCGTGTCAAATTACCATCCTAAACAATAAACAAAGGAAAATTGATATCTACACCACCAATATTTTGAGAAAATAATCGTGCAAACCCTCAAATTTTAAAAAAAAAGTTATCACTAATATTCATTTTTAACCATAATACCCTTTAAATATGTTACCTAAAATTTGACTTTAAAATTTTAATAAATACATATATTATATGAATAATTTAATCTATCTAGTAGTCTAATAATATTAAAATACTTCAACGTTTATATAAATTTAAATATGTAAATTATTATATTTATTTTAATAATATGTTTTGTAATTATTGTAGAGTCTTTAAATAAATACTTGTGTTGTTTCTGTTTATTATAAAATTTACTTTAATATAATAAAATATACATAATAAATTGTAAAATATTAAAGTATTTTTAAGTATTGAAATCATTTTAAAACATATAGATTATTATATTGATTTTAATATTATATATTTATTTATTATAAAATATTAGAGTCAATTTTTTTTGGAATAATAGAGGTAAATTGTTTTACAATCAAAAGAGGATCTTATTGTCCTTTTTTTGAAAATTACGAGCTTTTGATAACTTTTTCCTCCAATTTGTAGAGGTGTAGATGTCTTTTTTCCATAAACAAATTTAATTTTCATTGTTCTAATATTCTAATAGTGATATAAGTTTGTCCTCTATTTAATTAACTGTATAGATTTCGCAAATTTTGTTATCCGCTTCATATTTGACATCGGCTTCTTATGTATATGAACTCATGACTATATATGTATATATATAGTTATATATCAATTATAATTTGAATCCAAAACGACTTTTATAATTTAAAATCAATTAAATCAATTTAGCTAATATGCTTTCAAAGTTAACGCAAAATAATTTTGCATGATTATTAAAGCTAGTTTGTAATTGTTTAGAAAATAAAACCTTAAGAAAGAAACCATAAGAAGCAAATATATTGATTCTTTAAGCTAAAAGTTTTGAGTAAGATCTCAAATTAGTAAAACAAATTCTTTTCAAGCGGAGGCAAAGAAGTGTTGATAAAGGCAGTAGCTCAGGCTGTCTCGACTTACGCCATGAGCGTATTTAAACTTCCATTGACATTATGTGAAGAAATTCAAAAAGCAATTGCCAAATTATAGTGGGGAACTAACAAATAGAAGCACGACATTCATTGGGCTAGATGGGAGAGAATGAGCCATGCTAAGCTTAGAGGCGGTTTGGGTTTCAGAGACATTTCATGTTTCAATCAGGCCTTGGTAGCAAAACAAAGCTGGAGAATTATTCAAGATCTGGAATCTCTAATGGTAAGAGTTCTCAAAGCAAGATATTTCAAGAATGATGACTTTCTTAACGCCAAGATAGGTTCCAACACATCCTTTATACGGAGAAGCATCTTGTGGGGCAGACAAATAATTCTAAAAGGCTCAAGATGGCGAATCGGTTCTAGGGAAAATGTCCAAGTTTACAGAAGTAATTGGCTGCCGCGACCAACAACTTTTAGGCCAATATCGCCAAGAACTCTTGCAGTTGATTCTAAAGTGGCAGAGCTGATAAGCCCCGAAGGGGAGTGGAAGAGGGACTGGATTCAGCAGCATTTTATTAAAGAAGATGCAGAAATCATTTCAAGGATTCCCCTGGCAAGGCACACATCATTGGATGAGTTGCGTTGGCACTATGATAAGCTTGGGAAATATTCGGTTAAAAGTGGCTACCAGTTAGCTTTAAAAGAAAAATTTTCAAGTGCCCCAAGTAGCTCAAATCCAGACCCCATACAATGGAATGCCATATGGAAGCTAGACCTCCCAGAAAAGATAAAGATATTTATGTGAAGGGCTGTTAAAAACTTGCTACCAACAGCCGAAAACTTGTGGAAAAGGAAGGTGGTGCCAGACCTAATATGTCAAAGATGCAAGAGGGGAGTGGAAACTAGTGTTCATGCAATGGTTGAATGCAAAGTAGCAAGGAAGATTAGGTAGCTTTCTCACCATGCAGCTGAGGAGATCACAGCCTCTCATGGGAGGAATATGTTTGATATATTTCTTGATACAACAAGGCTCCTAAACAAAAAAGAGACAGAGCTGCAGGTTGCATATTGGTGGACTACGTGGAACGCGAGAAACCATTTCCTCTTAAAAAAGGAAAAGCTGGATGCTTTATTTTCAGTTGCCAAAGCTAAAGCTGTAGTAGAAGCCTATAGGAAATTCAAAAGAACTGAGCATCAGCAGTTGGAAATCTCAAACATGGAGAAACCTAAACAATGGAAACCCCCGCCCGAAAACTGGTGCAAAGTAAATGTGGATGCTGTAATTGACCATCAAAGTCAAAGAGCTGGGTTGGGAGTGGTGATAAGGAATGATAAGGGAGATGTGGTTGCTGCAGCCATTAAGCCCTCAAGTTTCAACGGAGATGTGCCTTTTGCAGAAGCTGAAGCAATTGAATGGGGAATGCAAGTGGCAAAAAGGGCAGGAATCACTGTAGTCATTTTGGAATCATATTGTCAAGCAGCCATTGATTTGGCAAACAACAAAAAGGGCAGCAAAACTGAGATTTTTTTGGTGATATCAGAAATCAATGAGAGACGAAAAGAGTTTCAGGAAGTCAAATTTCAACACACCCTTAGGTCTGGTAATGCAAATGCCCATACCTTAGCTAAGTTAGCTGTAAAAGATTCAGAATCTGTTGTATGGCTGGGAAATATACCAGCACAAGTCATGTGTTTATTCTCTTTACAGTAATAAAGTTTCTTTCCTTTAAAAAAAAAATCCTAATACACATATTTTTTATACTATTATATAAGAGAGAGTGTCTATACTGAAATATTTAATAATTAAAAGAGAATTAAAATTAAGCAATGATATTTGTATGGAGACTCGACCATTTCTCTTTAACATTACAAATGAAGGCTCTCCATCGGGCCAAAAGCCCATTGGTTAATACACTTTTATTTTAACTGACGTGATGTTTATTGAGGACAGTAGGATGCGGTTATCGAATCAACGCATACGGTTTGAAAATAACATTGCGGTTCGAACCGCCCCGTTGACACATACGGCGGCAACAAATTCGCCAGCCCAGTCAGACAAAACAAAATTCACTTACCCTTCTCTTCTCAGCCTCTCCATCTCCATCTCGACAAAACCCCGCCCCACTTGCAGGAAAATATCAACGACGAGATGGCTCTATCAAAACTCTCCTCCTCATCGTCTCTCTCCACAAATATCCTCAAACCCCTAACCAACTCCTTTCTCCTCCACCGTCCGATCTCCACCGACACCACACCCCTAACAATTGAAACATCCGTACCTTTCACGTCTCACCAATGCGAAGCGCCTTCACGCTCCGTCGAAACAACTCCAAAAGAACTCCTCTCATTCTTCCGCCAGATGGCTACCATGCGACGGATGGAGATCGCTGCCGATTCTCTCTACAAGGCAAAACTCGTCCGCGGATTCTGCCACCTGTACGACGGACAAGAAGCGGTGGCCATCGGCATGGAAGCCGGAATTACCAAGAAGGACAGCATCATAACTGCTTATCGTGATCACTGCACGTTCCTTGGTCGCGGTGGGACCCTCTTGGAGGTTTTCTCGGAGCTGATGGGGAGAAAGGACGGTTGTTCTCATGGAAAAGGTGGTTCGATGCATTTTTATAAGAAGGATTCCGGCTTTTACGGAGGCCACGGGATTGTTGGGGCTCAGATTCCTTTAGGCTGTGGATTGGCTTTCGCGCAGAAGTACTCGAAGGATGAAACGGTGACGTTTGCACTGTATGGAGACGGTGCAGCAAACCAGGGCCAGTTGTTCGAGGCTCTCAATATAGCAGCGCTTTGGGATCTGCCGGCGATTTTGGTCTGCGAGAATAATCACTGTAAAGATTAACTGAACTGAATTGAAGTAAATGGAAATTTTCAAATATTTTTTTTAAGTATGAGTTATTCTTGTTGCAGATGGAATGGGGACAGCTGAGTGGAGAGCCGCAAAGAGTCCCTCATACTACAAGCGTGGGGATTATGTTCCCGGTTTGAAGGTGAGATTTCTGTTATTTGAATTATGGTTTAGGATTTTCATTTCCTTGAGTTTTACAATTGATGATTGGAACTGTAATTATGTTCTGTTACTATTGAATTTTTTGGCAATTGATCTTTAATTGACTACTTTGGCATTGTTTGTTAGCATTGTCAGCTGGTTGTTTTTTTTTTTTCCTTTAGTTGAAATACTGCTTCTGATTTCACTGAGAAATCATTTGTTGTAAATTTTACATCCACTTTTGAATTTTGCAACTTATCTCCATGCAAAAAGGTATTAGCTGTGGCTTGAGGCTATGTCGGTACTCAATAGCTGTAGTTTAGATTTGTTTATAGGGAAACTGTGTCCAGTGGTTTTTATTTTTCTTTTTTTCCTGTTAGTGGCAGAGACATCATTTTGTTTTGCCATTGCAGTAACATTTCAAGACTAGATCTTGTTTCTGTTAAACTTAATGTAACCCCAGGACTTTTATAGCAATTTTCTCTTGAGTGCGCAGATAGAGTTTCAATAGACATAAAATGAACTTTTTGATGAATATATTTGTTTATGGTTATGAGTGTGATTGCTAATACACATCTAAAAGATTCTCTCAATTTTTTTAGATGCACAAAGTACTTTGATTACAATGAATTTTTGCCTGCACTTGGAAATTTTGAGTCTGGACAGTTTATAGCTTAATAGTGTTTGTGATTTTTTTGCCCTGTTATAAGGTGGATGGCATGGATGCCCTTGCTGTCAAACAAGCATGCAAGTTTGCTAAGGAGCATGCCTTAAAGAATGGACCTATGGTAAGTCTTACGAACTATTATGATATATAATGGGTTAAGATTCCTTGTGTGGATCACTGTTGATCTCAGTTGGTTGTTACCTAATCATTCATTTACTTCAACTCTCTGAATGAAGCATCTGACTCCTCTTGTCCTTGTTTGCTACTCCTTTCCTCATGCAAGTATCTCTTTTCAGGCAAATATATCATGTTTCATCATCCGCTGTTTTTTTTTTTTCTTTTGATACTTTCTCTATCCTCTGAATGATAGCGATGTGATTCTTTTGTAAATAACCATGGCATTTACATTAAATTATATTGCAATTTAGCCTGAGTGGATTATTTCTATAAATTTAGGAATGAAAATGGAAACTAATTATTTTCTAGTAATTCCCAATCTCGTAACTATTCAGATTTGGTCCAATGAATCCTGGTTATCAAATCTGATGAAAGTGGTGTTATATTTATAAGATTCGCTGTTTTATTATGGCTTGAAGACCTTTGGACTGAACTTCATGTAAGGGCATATGCAGCCAAATTTGTCAGGATTTAGCCCAAGCACGGGTGATGCTACATTCAATAGATTCATTTTATATTCATGCGATATGAAATATATTCAAGTCAGAAAGAAGTATAGATGTGGTTGGCAGTGCAAAGTAATCAAAATATTTTTTGGAGATTTCAACACCTTGAGTCTTTGCTTTTGCTTGATTCCGGTGGGGTTCAACTTCACAAGATGTTCACTTTATGAAGTTTGGTTATGTGTCGGGGATGGGCACGGTTGAGCCACGTTACAGTAGGTGCCTGCCAGATACCTTGTTGCATGGAAAATATTCTAACCCAAAAAGTACAACTCGGCTTTGATTAGGAATGGGCTATGAGATTTTTTTTTTTTTGAATTTTCCATTCATTGCAAGTCAGACATATAAGTCTGATAGACATAATATATGTCATATCTGGATTAATTAGGAATCACTTGTGAGATGCATAATATATGTCATATTTAGAGTAACCAAGAATCAGCATTGAATGCAAAATATAACTCTTCTTTAGGTAATCTGGGCAAGTGATTATTCAACAGGAGTGAGTGTGCCATCACAATTTATTTTGGTTGACCATTGATGAGAAACATGCTATCTTTTAGAAGTTAAATTGAAGGATGTTTAATTTTATGGAAAATCTAAGATGTAAATAACATGTTTGCATCCTGAAGTAAAATTGATAGTTTCTTGTTTTAAGAACTCATGCTACGTTGATTGATTTTAACTTCCAAGTGCAGTAATTTTTGTTTTAGGACCTATATCTGGGGTAGTCTGTAAACTTTTTTTCTATCAGTTTTTGTTCATGCTTTTCAATTATTCTGGTCACTTTCAAAGTAACCCAAAAAATAATAGTTACTTGCAGACTTGAAAAGAAGTTAAGCTTTGTATGATGCTCAAATAAAATTATATTCTACTTTATGTTTTGAGCATTGTGATTGTTTCCTGGTGTTGTTTGCTCTGTTTCTTCTCCTGCATTGCTAATGGTTAGGGACCATGTAATGATGTAAAATTTGCGTATATACTGGGTTCTAGATGAAAATTGCTATTTCTGATTCCTGTTTGATTTTTTTCTCCTTTTTTCATTCTATATGAAATTGATATATGTAATTTTTTTTAAAATTTTCGATACTTTCGTACAGATACTTGAAATGGACACATACAGGTATCATGGTCACTCCATGTCTGACCCTGGAAGCACCTACCGTACTCGTGATGAGATCAGTGGTGTGAGACAGGTTAAACATGCTTGACATTTCATTTTGAAAAGACAATTCTTTTTCAATTTAGAGCTTTCCATATTCTGACTTTGTTTTTGGTTGGAGGGTGTTTAGGAGCGTGATCCAATTGAAAGAATAAGAAAGTTAATATTAGCCCATGACCTAGCGACAGAGAAAGAGCTAAAGGTATTTATTCAAATTCAACTTGTATATGCATAAAATATTGTATGTACTGGGGATCTTATAATCTGTATTCTGTCTAATGTTATTTTTTGTTCTCCAGTCTCTCTCAGATTTGTGCCTTTGAAGGAATCCTCATTATTCCTCAATCTGAATGAAATTAGAAACCTAATCCTCTGGTTATGGAATATGCATGAAAACTGAATTTGTGCATTTCTTGTTCTTTTTCAGGACATTGAGAAGGAAGTAAGAAAAGAAGTAGATGATGCCATTGCCAAAGCCAAGGTAAGAAGCATTTATGCAGAAGAGAGATCTCTGCTGTTCAGGGTTTTGAATTCAGCAATATATCTTTGATTTTCTTCATTAATTTCCCATAGGAAGGAAGGCAATGAGACGCTCAGATAAAGCTTTGAAGCTTATGAAAATTCTTCACAACCTTTTTCCCATTCACTTAAGGATTGCCTATATATATAGGCTATTGATTCTCATAACTTTTTAGGAACAAGGAATACGATTCTCAAATGGGAAACAACCTGTTTGTTTGACACAGAGTGAATGAACCACACACATGAAAACTTATAAGTCAGCTAAACCAAAAATAAGAGGCTTTGGCATTCCCATGGCTTATTCCAGCAACTTTGAAATTGCGGATTTACTCTTGAATCCTTGAACTTCAGAGCTTTAAAACAATTGAAAGTACAAAAGTACAAAAGGAACAAAATTTTTTTTTAAAAAAGTTTCAAAATGACTCCAAAGACCAGGGAGGGTTCCAAGTACTAACATTGTTCACTAAATTGTGTCCTTGCTTGGTATAAAAATAACAGACATTGTTCTCATTTCTGAAGCTGTTATTTGTTTCACATATTTTCAGGAGAGTCCCATGCCAGAGCCTTCTGAACTCTTCACAAATGTGTATGTGAAAGGTTATGGAGTTGAGGTAATAGTCAATACCTTGTACCAGTATATTGGTTTTTTCTTTGCTTCTTAATCCATGATCTTTTTTTTGGTTTCTTGTGGAAATGTTGATAAGAAACTTCCATTCATAGTTAGTACATGATAATTTGGCAGCCCCCCACACCTCCACCATTCCCCTCCCCCCCCCCAAAAAAAAAAGATTTACTTTCTACCAGATAATTAGTTCTTGTCAATGTTATGGGCACTGGAATAAATACTTTGTAGCTTATGGATATCTTGAATTGAAAAGAGACACTTAAAAGCAGTGATTAATGCAGTGCTGGTTTAATATTGCGACGCAATCCATATATTCTGTCACCATGCCGTTGACAATTGTCAATCATCTTTTTTGTTGACTTACCTGACTAACTGGCCATCTTTATACAGATTGTCGTAATGTCATTCATATGTTAGGGAATCACTTGCACTGAAATATTGTTGAGATGGTAAAAGTGAATTTGGGAACACTCAGGTCATCATGTGATTCTACATTTTAGACCAACAGACATTCTCAGGTCTTCTATAATATGAATCTTGCATGTTGTTATTACCTTTAATGTTGAACATTGTGTACTTTTATACATGATATGGAGACATCAATAACTAGATGGATGAATCTACAGGACGACACCTGATATTATTCATCTAATGGTGTCGGATTTGTTATTTTCAACCGCAGGTATTTGGAGCAGACAGGAAAGAAGTTAGAGGCGTGCTTCCATAAATTTGAACTTGTCTGAAGAGTTTTGAAACTGAGCAAAACCTTACAACCGTAGACCTTGTAAAAAGGTACAAACAAATAAGCAATAAGAATTTGGAGGGAAGATGGTCATCTCTTCCTGGCTATTGATTGTGATTTTCGTCCTCTAGTCGTATAGAATTTTGATTCTTCTCAAATTGTGCGGCAGTGTTACATTTTGGTTGTGTAGTGATTTTTGGGAGCCTACCATTTGATATTTTCCATTATTAATGGAATAAATTGTTCTTGCCTCTGGAATATGTGGATATTCTTTCTTTTAACAAGCAATTGCAAGGAGTTTATTATATACTCTCCCACAAAATAATTGGCGACCTGGTGGGTTTGGTTGGAGACCTGAGGCTACGGATGGGCGCCTGTTGTCAGACAGCTTCCGAACCACACTACTAATTAAGGAATAAGGATTTTGGAATATGCTGGATAAATGTGTCTAGTCCAGCTTTTGCTGTGTTTTATGTGCTCGAATATATGGTCCACAATGATGTAGCTGGCAATTTGTTTGTGTTTGTTTGCTGACTCAAGGGTGAATGCCATTTAAGTTTATTGTTGTTTCCAAAGCTAAGACTTTAAGCGCTCAACGCTGTCATTTTTCGTCTTAAGCCTCATCTTCCATTTCTTGTTTCGTTAACACTTGGTGGGGTCCAACGTCTATTGTGAAATGTCAACAATGGACTGCCATGCGGTACTGAAAATCGTACAATATCATATTCGAGAACAAGGAACACTGCTTCGTAAAATAATTCGATATAGAAGTTCTAAACTCCATAAACCATAATGAACATAATTTGAGACACGCACACACGCGCACACACACATACTTGATTAATTAATCGATATTTTCACTACTGTATTATATTATTATAATTCGATTTTTAAAATGACAGGCTGCATATATTAAAATAAAAAATTTAAAAAAAAGTGACAAGTTGGATTATCCAATAATTTTGACGGTACCATAATCAAATGCGACTCGTGAAAAGCCACACTGCCACAAGACTTGCTTTGTCGCTTGCTTCACGGGAGATAAGTAAGCATTATGTGCCGAAATGAACACTTGATACCTTCGCGTCAAAATTCTAGCCGTTTGATATTCCTCAGACTTTCATCCCGTGGGACCAGCTACAAAGCTGTGCCATACTTGCAAACCAGTTGGCAGTTGGCCATGTGCTCCGCACCAAATCGTGGGCCTCCCCTCTTCCTGAGTTTGATCTTCCGCCTTTTCTATTGCCACGTGGCACAGTTGATAAAGTCACATGCGGACAAACGGCACCATCTTATTGTGGTTTCGCTACCAGCCAGTCAGGCGACCCTTAAACTTTGAAGCATCATTCATCAAAACTCGTAGCCTATTAGCAGCAACGGCGGACCTAGAAAAATAATTTATTGGAGGTTAAATTAAATAATAATAAAATATAAAAAATTAAAATTTTGAATATATAAAATATTTATAATTAGTTTCTATATATTTTTATAATTTAAAAATATTATATAANTTTCCTATATAAACAACCAAACTATCATTTATCCTATCCGATTTCAAAGATGATTCTTCATGAGTTTTGTTATTGAAAATGTTCGTTCTACTATTATTATATAAACTGAAAGAATTAACTATATTTTTTAAAATAAAAAATATTTTGAGTAGTGAGTTATTATTATTATTAATTAAAATATATTTTTTTAAAATAAAAAATTTAAATTTTATAAAATTTAAATTTTATAGTGACTATTTAATAAATTTAATAGGACTAATTAAAAAATTAAAATATTATTTATTATTATTATTATTTTTTAGCCAGTCGGAGGGTTGGCGGCTCAAACCCCCACTGAACATGTGCTGCATCCGCCTCTGATCAGCAGCAGAGGATCCTATGGAATACTACTGCCCCCAACATCCCACAACAACTTTTCCAACACCCCATCTTCCCAAAATTTTATTATTCAATTTAATTACACAAAATCTGATGAACACCTAAAAAAATCAAAATTTTTACCTGTCTTCCACCCACACGTAGAGTTAATTTATCGGATAAGTATTGGTATTACTGCTGTAAAACATCCTGACCGTGTGACTATTATTAAGTTATCTTGCATGTAAAAAAGGTAACAGACATTCCTAATTAGTGATTTAGTTCTATTGCGTATGGCAGAGGGGCAGAGGGTGTCATAACTCATAATCTTGTTCTCTCTTTTTGCCAAACTGGAATTAGAAAATATTTTGGTTTTTTAGTTTTTTTAAGTACGGGAAGCCACGTTATGACAGAATTAAACATATTCATAACGAGGCAATCTTGTTGGAACTTTAAAAGGCATCACTTGTGCTATAAAGAACATTAATTGCTTATCAAAGTAGGTCTTGAAGAAATTAACTATATTTGTAATGGCGTATTATTATTATTATTATTATTTTCCCTTTTTTGTTTTTTTTTTAAATGCCAAGTTGGTTGGTTCGCATACTACAGGGAATCTCCCTTCCTACCAATATAGAAACAAACTGTTAGTTCACTTGGCTCTTTTTTAAATCAATTCTCTCCACCTTACATTACCTGTTCATTAAAAGTAAGCAAAAAAAGAAAGGTCACGCACCAACCCAAGTTTGAAAGTACCCAATTACTCTATTTTCTTTTTAACAAAATTTAGATCAATCAACGTTATAGTACTGAGATTTTGTTAAGTAAAAAGGAAAAATTAAGGGGCCCAAAAAAAAAAAGAAGAAGTTGCAACTTATTGGACGGGGCATCGTTTACTCGTTTTACATTTTCCAGGTCGTTGTTCTATGAATGAATCAAAAACCTGCCCTGTTGCACAACAGAATCACTGCCTCTTGACACGTATGAACGTGATAACGAAAAGTGATTTGACAGTTTTTTTTGTCTTTTGGTAGAGAAATACGTGTTAGGTTGGATGAAAATGATACAAAACCGAAACATTTTTCAAGAACTTACTACAAATCATTGTTCGTGAGGCGGAAAGTCTACTACTCCCTTCATACAATCATACTTCAACCAAACACAGCCTAATTCTAAATCTTCACGCGCACTCAACTTACAATTCTTTAATTTCTCAAAACAAAGTCAATTTATCTTTCCCAAAAAAAAAAATAATCAAAAGACATAGTCTAATGTATTCAAATGATTGCAATGAATTAACGGAGTGTTTTCTGTTCAAGTATAATTTCAATTAAAAATCTATTAATATTTATAATTAAGGATATATTAAGATTAATTTTAATAAATCTGTTACGATACAACCTAAATTTTTATTTTCATATTTTAATAATGCCCAGTGATTTCTATAAATAAAACTCAAATTTTTAAATGATTAATATGCGAGTGTGAAGTGCGGTGGCTTTCATCGAATTGTACATTTTTGTGTTGCTCTTTAAATGGTGAATATTTTTTACACGAGTATTACTATTTGAACAATAATAAGATAACAAAAAGGCAAAAATATAAGTGCTATTATTGCTACAGTAATTTTATAATATATATATATATATAAAATAACAGTATTCATCATATTACAATACTATCATTTCTGTCTTTCTAAACTTTTACCAATAATCCAATAACAAATTTATTTCCTTCCTCCACTGGATAATTTATGAAACCAAAAAAATCTTTCTACAATTTAGGGCAGACTGGAGAGAGAATAAAAAAAAAGGGGGGGGGGGGGGGGGAGATTTGTAGAGTAATAGTGCAAGTCTTAAGCGGGGGTGTCCAGAAGAAATAAATACGGCGCCCTGGCAGGCACGAAGGTACCAACCAAAGAGGAAACAAAAGCACATTCGGAAGAAGCACGTGATCACGTTGGCGAAGTCGAACAGCCCCAATTAGCCAATCAATGATAGAGTTGTGGGGCCTGACAGACTGATCTCAGCCGTCACATCAGCGATCAGTCTCGAAAATTGGCGTCACCAGCTGGCTACATTTGAGGCACAGCTGGCAGTGCATAATTGGGGGCAAAGAATATGAGCAGAAGGGGGAAGTGCTTACTGATAACCTCACCATCTTCGTCGGTCGTCGTCGCTCTCCATTGTGTGAACTGGCATCGCACTATTGGCTTCAAGATATCATTATTTGCCCTCTTTCAAAGCGTGGTCTTTTCTTTTTTATCCACTGTGCTAATCAATGCATGTCCAGCCACTCATATTGAGTGCCTTATTTAACTTCTGTAGACGATTAAAGTCATTAAATCCAACTGTCAAAAACCAAAATTGACTAATTTGAGACGGTATTTGAAGAGTTTCATTTATGACGACGACATTAATTATAATAAATTGTCCAATTTTTTTTAAAGGAATCAAATCAAATGGACATTTTCATTATTTACTTCCTTAATAAAAATTTCGTTCTAAATAAAATTGATTCTTAGAAACTACATCCAAAATAAACTGCTGAGATTATCCCCATCCTTGGTTTTTTGAAGTCCATAAGACATCTTATTAATTCAAAGAAACATCGTGAAAATTCACCTAAAAATTAACATAACAAAGACAAAAGAAATAATTTGTTATGGAAAAGAATCATAGAGAAATCCAACACAATCCATAGAATTTAATATGTGCGACGACTGTGTTTCATGAGCGGTGCATGAACCCCAAATGGTAAAAAACGAGAAAACGAAATACCAATTGATCCTTCCTTCCTGACGATCATTTTAGAGATTATTTAAGTACCGCGTAAAAACGTTACACATGCTAAATTCAAAAAACTTCTACATTAACAGATACAATTTCTCATCTCAGCCAACTCCACGCGCTTCAACAGCGCGTCTTGGCACAGCACTAAAAAAATTAAAACTTTATTATTTGTTGTTCTTTCCTTCGCCTTCAATTACCCCCAATATATTTAACGAAGCTAATTCCCCCACACACACAGAGAGAGGCACGCAGTATCTCCTCTTTCTCTGCACCCAAAGGCTCAAATTCAAAGCGAAAACAAAACCGCGTTTTGCTTGCAAAGCACTTTCAAGAAGAAAGAATTATCAACGCCGTGTCGATTTGTTATCTTTTCATTTCCCAGACCCAACACACAACCTCTAGAACGATCATTTTCCATTTACTGCTTTGCACTTTCCTTATCAGTACAATGCAAATCACTACTATCCAATAACTCCATTCCCTTTTTCTTTATTCTCTTTCAAGGACCCAAGAATCCGTTTCTTGTTCAGAAAGGAAGGGAAAAAAAAATTAAAGAAATAAATGATGGTCGGTTTCCGACAATACGTCGCCGTGTTGCTCGTATTATCCGCACCGTTTTGTCTCGGGATTCGTTCTATACCGTCTCGATCAATCGACGGCGGAGATTTCTTGGGGTTTGACCGGTTCACTGAGGCACCCGACTACCGCAACGGCAGAGGCTGTCCGGTTTCAGCCAATAAGATAACGTCGTCGTGTGACCCGTCTTTAGTCCACGTCGCCATGACTCTAGATTCCGAGTACCTGCGTGGCTCCATCGCAGCCGTCCATTCAGCTCTCAAACACGCCTCTTGCCCGGAGAACATCTTCTTCCATTTCATCTCAGCCGAGTTCGACTCTGCTAGCCCCAGAGTCTTGACTCAACTCGTCCGATCCACGTTCCCTTCGCTCAACTTCAAAGTATACATTTTCCGCGAAGACACAGTTATAAACTTGATCTCATCTTCAATTCGCGAAGCCTTAGAGAACCCATTAAACTACGCGAGAAACTATCTCGGTGACATCTTAGATCCTTGCGTTGACCGAGTCATTTACATCGACTCAGACCTCGTTCTCGTCGACGACATTCACAAACTCTGGGACATTACTTTAACCAAGTCCAAAATCATCGGGGCACCCGAATATTGCCACGCAAACTTCACAAAATACTTCACCGACAACTTCTGGTCCGACCCGCTTCTTTCCCGGGTATTCGGGTCGAGGAAACCTTGTTATTTTAACACGGGCGTGATGGTGATGGATTTGGTTAGGTGGCGTGAGGGAAATTACAGAAAAAGAATTGAGAACTGGATGGAAATACAAAGAAGAAAGAGGATTTATGATCTGGGTTCTTTGCCGCCGTTCTTGCTGGTGTTCGCCGGCAATGTGGAGGCGATCGATCACCGGTGGAATCAGCACGGCTTAGGGGGTGATAATGTGAAAGGAAGTTGCCGGTCGTTGCATCCCGGTCCGGTTAGTTTGTTACATTGGAGTGGAAAGGGGAAGCCTTGGGTGAGACTTGATAATAAGCAGCCTTGTCCGCTTGATTACCTTTGGGAGCCGTACGATCTGTTCAAGCATAGTAACAGAATCAAAGATCATCATCAGTCTTCAGTCTTGTTTCCGCCTTCTTCTTCTTCATTGATTGGTTTTTCCAGTTATTTGTAACTATTCTTTTTTTTTTTTCTCACTAGCCATATTCTTTGATAGATTTGTACAGATGGGTTAGGGATTGATGATGGGATTTGGGGATTCTTTGTTCATTATTATTTCTTGAATTTTTTACTCTGTGTTCCTGTATATGGAACAATTTTGATGGATTGATTTCATTGTATGAGTTACTTAACATACATGATTACGAAGAATAATAATAATAGACTGCAGTTGTTCTTTGTTGTTCACTTTTTTTAAGTTTTTTTTTTTAATCTTACTGTAAATTCGTTAACGAGTCAACAGGCGGTGATCAGTTTGAAGATTGATTACAAGATTCAGGCGGTGTAATGAATCGGCGAATTAGGAAGCAAACACATTTTGTCCATCAATGTCTGTATAGCTTTAGCTGTGACTGTATCTGTGTCTGTTTGTGTGAACTGGCCAACTCAGGAAATTCACGGGGGCTCTACCAATTGTGCCTTTATTGACAGGTTCGTTGTTTCTATTTTTCAACCACTCTCCCTCCGGACCCCACGAAGTATTGTTTGTTGTGTTGTGTTGTGTTGTGTTGTGTTGCGTTGGAGAGAATTTACACGTTGAAAACTAAAATTGTGTTGGCGGAGCCTTTGCCTTTTCCATTAAATAATCCAGATGATATTTGACTTCGCCATTTTCTTTTTACACGTGTCCTGGCATTAGTAAAGTGTCTTTGTCAACTACCCATCTACGCCGAGTCCGTCCTTATGTTTCTAGTTACGAGTCTTGAGGGCTGCTCGACTGGTTCAAAGGCTCATTTTTAGTAAGGCCACAAAAGCATTTCGTTGACAGCCAACCTATGCTTTTGGAGAGATTTTAAAAAAAAGGAAAAACGATAGGTAATTGCAATTGCCTACTACATTACGTAAGTATTTTGACTTGATAACTAATATGGGGTCACATGCCTCATGGTGTATAATGTAGACACATAATCCTGGGAACTAGATAATCCTGGAAATGATTATTGGATTTACCCATACAGTTTATGCAACAAATTTTATGCTGTGCCGTCAATTCTCAAGTCAACAATGCCTTTTTTCCGTTGCTTGAGATTTTTTTTTTCCAAAGGTAAAAAGCGTGGACAAGCTCAAATACTTTTTATTTTTTTTTTATCTCTTTTATAAATTCTTAAGAATCGAATCCGAATTCTAATAGAGATTACAACTGCACTGCAACTAATCCGACCACGCCCTTAGGGGTCCGTTGCTGAGAATTTGTTGTTATTGAAACATGAGATTGTGGTAATAACACATAATTAATTCATAAGTGGTACATCTTAGGTTAATGTTTTCTCAAACCTATTTGTACAGTCGTGGCGTTGAAGATATCCGAATTTATACCTTTCCCCTTATATTTTGTTATCATTGCGTTTCTTACTCAGGTTAACAAGGGATATGGTGCTTTGATTGCAAGGAACGGGAAAAGCAGCTCCCATGCCAATAGCCAAAAAGTCCTTGACCTTGTGTTGTGCTTCGTCGTTTCTCTCTCATTTTTTCATCTTGGTAAACTAAACGACGTCGAATTGCATGACATCAAGTTGTCAACTGGATCCGGACCCAATTGCTTTATCAGGATTCTTTTTCCCTCGATTCACTCAAATATTATTTATTGTTATACGCAACCTTGATTAACCCATTAAATAAGCTCCTTGATTAATGCCACTGTTGGCAAGTCTATTTCATGTGATGTGTAATAAACAAAGCCAACTTTCCAGTGGCTACCAGCACTATATACGTACTTCAAGAATATATGTGTACAATAAATATATTAGGACTTAATGATCGAGTCTGCTCAAAAGAATGGTCAGCCACCGAGGTTTTTCCTTATTATGGAGACATCTTGACCGGTAATTTGAAAAGCTTTCTTTAAAACTTCATCAGGGATTGGTGGTTTGGAAGCGAATGTAGCCATAGAAGTCATTTGGAGTCCAGGGTTTTGGCTACTGAGCCCAGATAGGGCTAATGCAGGCTTTGAGGAGTCCATGTTGTAGAGAAAATGAATCAATGCTTTAGGGAACACAAACGAGTCACCGGGCCGCAATTGTTGCGTGAAGAGACGACCCAAGGTATCCACAAAGCCTACAAGTAGTGCTCCGTTAAGGCATATGGTCACCTCCGAGGCCCGTGGGTGGTTGTGCGGTGGCACCATCCCGTTAGCAGCAATGTCAATACGGGCCATGGTCAGGCCCATTGTGTTGACCCCAGGTAAATTTTGAGTGTTGGTGAGGGTGGCATTGAACCCAAATATGTTACCACTTGTCTTGCCAGGCTTAGCTAGAGCTGATGTGACAAAATGGGAAGAAACTGCCGAGTTTGGATTGATACACGGTACCCCATTGTTGTAAAATGATGAAGGTGATGCCGTGTCTGCAATGCAAAAATCTTGTAGCGGAGGTGGATCTGTTTTTGCTAGGCTTAGTAGAAGAGCTAGGGAATAAAGGAACAATTGGATCGTCTTAGAGCTGATTTTCATGGTTGCTTTTTTGTTGTGAGAAATAACAGTTATATTTTGGTTTGTGGGTATGTGTGAATTTCAATAAGCAAAGAAACTTATATATAGTTGGTATTAGACAATGATATTTTAGATTGAAACTAGAATTTATTCATGTGGAACAGAAGTGATTGAGTAGCTTAAGGTTTTGGGCATTCGAAGATGAAAAAGCAAGGCAAGCAAAAAGGAAATAAAATGAAACCATCACAAGTCCCGGATCAGTCAGTGACGTGCTTAAAATTGTGAAAGCCTAATTACTCTTTTCTGTACGTAGACTGGCCTTAAAGCAATGGCACTGCTTAGTAGACTCCCACTTGCCTCCCACTGAAAGAGAAAGAGAGAAAAATGAAAATAAAATAGAAAAGCAAATATGTAGACAGAGATTAAAGTATTAGGCGATGCAATTGATTTAACATAACGTCACCAATTTACTAATGCTTACAAATATAATATAAAATTAATAAATTAATATTAATTATAAAATAAAATACAAATTTTAGAAATAAAACATAAAATTTATAAAATAAAGGTAAAATAAGTAAATTACTATAAAGCTGGTAAATTAATGTATTACTGATAAATAAAATGAAAACTAAAAAATATAGCGTAAAACAAGTAAAATAACATTAAGTGCAAAATAAAATATAAATTTTGTAGATTATGCCTAAAATTTACGAATAAAATGTAAAATAAGTAAGCTAATATAAGAGTTACTATAAAAAAATATGTAAACTAAAAACTCATTATAATGTTTATTATCTTATATATTTATTGATTCTTTTATTTAAACTGAATAATTCTATTTATGCATTTATGTAATACGCATTTATGTAATACATGTAATCCATATTAAGATAAATAATTGTGCTTAATTAACTTGTATAATAAATAGATATTATTATAGAAAATGGGGAAAAAAATATACAAATATACTAAAATAAATATAAAATTTATGGTTAAACGAATTCAATAAAACTCATTCTATTTTTTTTAGTATAATTTTTTGTTTAATTAATGAGTAATTTTTTCTTTGTTTAATTATAGAAAATATTTTTGTAAATGAATAAAATATTTTTTACTAAAACTCTGTAGAAACAATGTTAATTTTTTAAATAATTAATAATCTTGTATAAATTTATTAATTTTACTTTACATTTATTAATTTTATTTATAATTTATAATATTTATCTTTATCACGATATTAAAACTGTAATTTTTATTACGGTATTATAGATTTTTTCGATAAAGTAATAAAGTCGGAGAGCTGAGTCACCTGTGGGGTCGAGTGTCCGTGAGCTCTCATCACAGACGCTCTACCTTTCTACTTCACTCTTACTTTTCCACGTGGGCCTTGCAAGCTTATATTGTCTTTGATCTCTCTAAACTTCTCTCTCAATTGGATCTTAACTTCTCCCTCATAACTTCTCAAGGGGGTAAAAAATGGATCTATCTTGACTCAAAATCTATTCGTAAGACCATAAATAATTGATAAGTTGCTTAGATTAGTTGTGAATCTTTCTTTAATCAATGCACCCACTCTTGATTTGTTGAGTCTGTACAGACGCTCTACCTTTCTACTTCACTCTTACTTTTCCACGTGGGCCTTGAAAGCTTATATTGTCTTTGATCTCTCTAAACTTCTCTCACAATTGGATCTTAACTTCTCCCTCATAACTTCTCAAGGGGGAAAAAAAATGGATCTTGACTCAAAATCTATTCGTAAGACCATAAATAATTGAAAAGTTGCTTAGATTAGTTGTGAATCTTTCTTTAATCAATGCACCCACTCTTGATTTGTTGAATCTCCAAATTTGATCCAACTAATCTTCAATGATTCATTAAATATTGCAACTATATTTTCTCAGCAATAAAGTTTTTTTTTTTCAATTCACTGTGAAACGTTACTAGTAAAAATAAAAAGCTAAAATCTTCATTGGAAATATAATGTGGTTTGAGAGCTACTTCTACTTTTGAACAACTTTTTCTCTCTCTCTCTCTCATCCTTATTTTCCCATTTTTGTTTCTTTTAGTAAAATGATTGAGTTTTAAGCTGTAGGAGTTTCTAGAAGCAATAGATCAGACAAATGATTTTATTACTGTAAAAAGGTGGAAATCAAGTGATAATAGAAGCATTGAAAAAAAGAGTAGAACACAACACAACAGAGCCCATGTGGGTGCCTAGCTTTCTTCTTCACTAGCTATATTTATATATTTTAAAGTTCTAATTCTTTTTGTCTTTATTGTAAGCTGCTCATTCTTGGTCTCCTAGTGTGATCCAGTGGATTGATTTCTTATTCATGCCAGTTAAGTCCATGTAGTACAAAGTTTGTTTCTTTGTGTGGTAATTCAGCTTTGCTTCTGAAAACTAATGGGTGAATCAATATTGGATGCTTCACCTTCAAGTCTAAATCTTGAAGATAAGGTACATACCCTCTCGTCCATGTAATGAATTATAAAATGGAATGTCCCATTTGCTTACTTCAATTCCCATTATTCGTTCTTGAATCTGTTTTGTTTGTTTGTATACTGTTGATTTGTTGAACACGTGATTTCTAAATTCCCATGCTGTTTTTGTTGTTCTGAGTTGTCGTTCTGTTTCTTGCTTAGATCTTGAAAGTATTCTTGGATTTTGGTTTTTGTGTTATGTAAACAGATGGGAAAGGCAGTTCCCTCAAATCCTGTCCTCGAAGTGTCGGTTTCTTTTGGTAGATTTGAGAATGATTCACTGTCTTGGGAAAAGTGGTCATCTTTTTCACCTAATAAGTATTTGGAAGAGGTTGAGAAGTGTGCAACACCAGGATCAGTAGCTAAGAAAGCAGCCTACTTTGAAGCTCATTACAAGAAGATTGCTGCAAGAAAGGCTGAGCTGCTGGATCAGGAGAAGCAAATGGACAATGATTCCTCAAGGTTAGATAATCAAACTTGTGGAGATCTGATGGCAGACAATTGCAAGAACAAATCAGAATCTGATATATCTGATCATCAAAGGTCTGATGATATAGTTTACCCAGAAACCAGCTTGGTTAATGAAGTAAGGGGAATGCCTGTTGATCAGCCTGGTGGGGATGCTGCAATTAAAGTGGAGTGTCAAAGCTCGCCAGTTGAGAGAGTGAAAGAGGAGAAAAGCAGATTAGAAAGTCCGACATCAAACAAACAAGAAGAAGCTGTGGTTGTTACAGTGAAAGAAGATGTGGAAATTAGTTCCATGCGGATGGTCATTGTAAAGGAGTTACAGGAAAAGGAAATGGAACCTGCTACAAATGTTAAAGAAGAAAACTTGAAGTTGGATCATCCAAAGAATTCTCATAAGGTAAACTTTTGTATATTAATTGGTTGTTTGGTTAATTTGGCGTCTCTTTTTATATTTATTTATTTATTTATTTTTCAAAATTCTTAATTTAGATTGCACCTGTGAATAAGGAGAAAAACATTTCTAAGATAAAGAAGAAACCAGCATCACCTGCTGCAAAGTCCTCGCCTATAACTAAGGCATCAAGAATAGCTAAGTCACCGCATCTTTCGATCCCCAAAGTGTCAAAGCCAACCCCTACGTCTACTCTATCTTCATCAAGATCTTCAACAAAGATAGGAAATGGTTCATCTTTACCAAGAAGCAAGAATCTTTCTGCAGGAGAAAGCAAGAAAGTGGCTCCTAAGTCCTTGCACACGTCTCTGAGTCTGGGCCCATCAAGTTCTGATCCAGTTTCTCTTACCACAACTAGAAAGTCTCTCATCATGGAGAAAATGGGGGATAAGGACATTGTCAAGCGAGCTTTTAAGACATTTCAAAACAATTACAATCAGTTGAAATCTTCTAAAGAAGAGCGATTGCCAGCACCAAAGCAGGTTTATGATACTATTATATTTCCCATGCAAAAGGCCTGTTCATGTTTCTCTCATTTTTCCCGTGTAATGGTCTTATTGACTTTGTGAATTTTTTTTTTCCCACTGTGAAATTGCACAGGGGACTGCAAAGGGAGCCGAACCAAGGGTTCCCTCTTTGACTCCCCGAAAAGAGAATGCAGGGTAATATTTCTATTTTTACACTTTTCTCTGCTGATGAGTGTAGGTACTGTTTTATGCTTGCATTTGTGTTTGTGTGTGAGAGTTAGCAAATTCATTTACTCAAATCATGGATCTGTCTAAATTAGTTATGACCCAAAACACAGCTTCACTTGGCTCAGTTTGTTATAATCCATTGACGAATGTTCTGAAAATTATTGCTTTGTGCCCCTTAGCTACAGTTCTGTTGTTGTCCAATGTCCAGTAATGCCAATTTTCATTTTGGGAAAATTCAATTTTGCTTTGGTTGGTTTGGATAGGTCTTTCAAAGCAGCTGGTGTGGAGAAAAAATCTGCTAAGGCTGCCCCATCTTCTTTATCATTGAAAATTGATGAAAGGGCCGAGAAAAGGAGAGAGGTAATTGGTCAACACTTCCCTTGTCTCTCTGCGAGTCATTTGCTAGCACTCAGATTCATTTGATTTTGAAAAATTGAAGCCTTTATGGTAATCTCAACTATTGTATTCTGTTTTCCAAGAACTTGGAGGAAAAATCCAATGCTAGAGATGCAGAGAGACTTTGTCCCCATACAAAATCAAGGGTGCATTTTATATTTTTCATAGTGAAGACAGTCTTTCCATCCTTGTCATTTGTTAAAAGTCGCTTCATAAGCTTATTGGAATCAATTAAATTCCATAGGAACTGGTGGATTACCTTTCATTCCCACTTTCACACTATACGAAAAACTTTTCTATCTGTCGATATCCATTGTATATAAATGTGTGTGTGTGTTTAAATTGCTTTCCTGAACTCCACATGCTTGACACAGGAGAATAAAGAAGTGGATATCAAAAAGGTAAGGCAGAACTCAAGTTCCAAAGCCAGATCAGCGCCAAGTTTATATCCTGGACAAAAGATATTGAAAGGCTGTTTAAATAAGGTATGTCATGTCATATTATCATTACATATGCTGGCAAACTATCCAAATGAGTATCCTCATTCCAAGGGACAGACTGATTACTTTATACATATCACCTGGTGTCAATGTGAAATCACCTTGGTATAGCTTTGTAATTTGACAAATATTATCTCTACACGAGTAGAATAAAAATCTTAATTTAAGGTGAAGTTAGTACCCGACTTATTATCCGTAGTGGTAGATGAACCGATTGACTAGATTTTACGCTTCGCTGTTACCCTGAGTCTAGTGCTTGCCAAGTGGAGGAATACAAAGATTTACATGATTTATCACTTCTCGAGTGAGATCTATTGGCTATGTGGGCAAGGAAGCAGTTTTGGCTCATTAGTCATTAGTATTTGAGTGGATCTGTGGAAGTATTTACTTGGTGGTTTGGCTCTTACGCTTTAATTGAGGTGCCTGTTTAAGCTGCCATATTTATCTGCCATCTTTGTTTAAAACTCAAGTTAATGTACTTTTTATGAGTCACTTTGAAAACTAGTGAGAAATATTTTATATGTCCACTAATATATCTCCAACTCTTGGAATTTTCAAGCCACTCTTCCAGGAAGTTCCATGTAGTTAGTAGTGCGAAATGTACTACCATGCCTTATGTAACCCTATATCAATTTTTAGCTTAGTCAGCCTGGAGCAACCAAAGAAGTTGATCAAGGCTATATCCTCTTGCTGGTTGAGTCATCTGAGATTAGCTCACAAAGGTGCCTAGATGTACAACAAAAATAATCAAATCTGTCTTGCCAATTGAGATCTTTGAGTGGAATCATGAATCCACCCATGAAAATTTCAATTTATCTTTGTCTTCTAAGTTTCTATTAATGTAAACTGTATTGTGACATGGGTCTATTTTCACAGGAGGGTTTAAAGAATGAGATACATCGGTGAACTGGGTCTCTTTCATTGGAAATCACCAAGTATCCACCATCAGCAAACACAAATTAGAATACAATTTCAATGGTCTGGTGAAGGAACACAAGATGTGACGATGTTATCTACTTTGGAGGGTAATTAAATCTAATGGACAGCAGATAAAATATGAAGTCGTTGCTTCTGTGTAAGGGCCCATGGCCGTGTGTCCTGATATTGTTACTTAGTGGGGAGAAACCAACCACTCATTGATGAGTCACAGGCTGCGGATATGAAACATCCCATTAATGGTCATCTTCTTTTCTTGTGGGCCTTGTTCATTATTTGTTGAAATGGAGAAGAGAGTGAAGCTGTGATATCTCTCATCGATGAACTACAGCACCCATATATAATATGCAGCCTCAATAAAAAAATGTCGGAAGAGCATGGACTTCTTGTGCCTGTTGCACCCAAATATGAACGTTGACGCTTTTTTTTTTTTTTTTTTTGGGGTTAATGCTAGTCATCCGTCTATTAAATTCGAGGTTACGTTTTTGGTTTTGTTCATAAGCTTATTAAAGTGTTTAAAATTTATGGAAATGTATAAAAGAGAATCATTGAATTAAAGGTTTTTCTCTATTCAAAAAAAAAAAAAAAAAAAAGGAATGAAGAAGAAAATGTTTTCTCTTGGAATAAAGAAAGTTACCATGTAAGCCATTTTGAGGCTGTGTCGTGGGGTGACACGAATCAGTTAAGTCGATTCCAAGAGAAGGCATTTGTTATATTAAATTTGTTCTTATACTTAAATATGTTAAATTTGTTCTTAAAATTAAAATTAAAAAAACTTCCCTCTTCTTAATTTAATTACAAAAATTAAATGAAATTATAATTACATGAAATTAACATGATAATTTTGAAATTAATTTATAATTACAAAGAATTAACATATTATATTTTGAGATTAATTTGTTATATTAAATTCAAGAGATTCTTGTAATTATAATATTTTTATTTTCAAAATTTTGTAGAATAAAATGGTCTTTTAATTCATTTTAGGGTAAAATGATCATTTGTTAATGTCAAAATAGTTAATTGACACAAGTCTAAAAATAAATGTGGTGTAAAAAAAAAGTCAAAATTTTGTGGTGATTAGATATAAATATGATAGAATAAAGATGTTACAGAGATAATTTTCTTATTTCCTTTATTACAAAATCTGCAACTAGGTTCAAAATTTTAAAATTTCTAGTTCTTTTTTAAGTTATATTTAATGTAAGTTACAGCTAGATTAAATTTACCCACGGGTTCATTTAATGTTATTGATCTGTTATTTATGTTTTTATTAAAAAGTTTAATTGTAAGTTACAATAAATATAATTTTAAAAAACCTTCTAAAAAGTTAGGAAAAATTGCGATCGGGTTCCTCCCTCAAACTAATTGACACAACGGGGGATATGATATTATGATATCACTTCGTGGGAATCTCTGTCATAATACTAGCAATTTGTTTCTTCTCTCCGGACTTGGAATTCGGAAATTAGGCATCCAAACTGCCCGCCAACACCAAGGGGTGCTTTTTTCCAATATGCTCAGTGTTGTCTTCTACTGATGCTTCCTCAACGATAATTAGTTCAATGCATATATATATATANTTTCTTCTCTCCGGACTTGGAATTCGGAAATTAGGCATCCAAACTGCCCGCCAACACCAAGGGGTGCTTTTTTCCAATATGCTCAGTGTTGTCTTCTACTGATGCTTCCTCAACGATAATTAGTTCAATATATATATATATATATATATATATATAATGTTTGCAATTTCTAAGTCAATGGTAGCTTCCGATGACCGTGACCAATTTGGAAGGAATTCCATAATAACATAAATTGGATTTGGACTCTTCCATCATTCTCGACAGAAAATTGAAAATTCAACCCCATAATGGTTACAGTTGCACTGAGAAAGTTAACAGGTGAAAGACGGCCCTACATTGCTACACTCTTGAATTAACCAAATGTTGGCTTCATGCATTCAAAAAATTCACTCAGTTTTGTTTATTTTCAATTTTATAATCTTTTTAAAAAATGCATAAGATCTATATACACAAATCTTCCTTTAGAAGACGAATTATATAACTTCAACAAGAATCAGAATCTGACTCACTAGAATTGCTTCTGGACTTGTCAGTCAAGAAATGTTCTGGCAAATTTGGAAACCTCACAGTCCTTTGTGCTGGCGATATTGGGGATGACGATCCAATGCCTGTCAATGGTGACCTCCTCTTTTGCATATTTCGAGCAATTTCAATACAAACTTGATCAACCATGCCTAGGAAATCTTTGATTATTACAAACAGTTGCAGTGGATATGCTTTGTGCTGTTTTGCTTGGTAATACTCTGTAGTTTTCCTCACAAGTACCATTACCCTAGTTTGCTCTTCTCTCAAAACATTTAATTCTTTTTCAGCTGTTTCAAGAAACGCTTTCATCTCTTTCACAAACCCTCTTCCTCCATCAGCGGCACATTGGGACACAAGCTCTCGGATTTCGACTACACGAGCTGAGAGAGCTGAGCAGGTTCCTGAAACGGCATCATAATCTACTGTGGCTGCTTTCTTTACATTAGAGAACTCTGCACTGATGCCTCCTACTACAGGCAAACCCAACCGTATGTATTCCTTCTGTTTTTCCTCTTTTGGTGTAGAATTTTCAGAAGTTAGGCTGCTGCTGCTGCTGCTGTTCCTGTTGCTTCCACTACGACTCAAGCTATGGTTCCTATTGATCACACAGCGTCTTCCCTCAGCTCGAACAACTTCTTCTACCACAAAGTGAAGCAAGGTTGTTTTCCCATCAGTGCTTTTAACATCAGAGAGCTTTCTAAGTGCTGTAAGGTTGAAAGCTTGCGCATTCCCTCTAGCAGTTCCCGCATTCATGCGATTGCCAGCCTTGAGGATTGCCTCTAAAAGTTTCAATAAGAGTCCCCGAGTTCGAAGCTCCTTGCAACCCAGTTCAAGGGTTTGTAAAGTTTCTTTGAATTGGGCAATCTCAGAGTCATAATTTGATCTGAATAGCAGGGCATTAAGACGGGTATAAGCCGAGGGAACAGCTTTCAGAATGTGGTAGTGGAAGGATTCAGAGTCAGCAAGCCTTGTGGGATCACCATCGAAATCAAGAATCTTGGATTGTTCTTCTTTAGTTGGGGCTACTCTTGTCAGCTTTTCAAGAGTTTCTGGATTTAGCTCTTTACCATCCAAGATTGCACTGAGGAGCTCTCCGCGAGAGAGTGCCAAAGATTTTAGGACAATTGCAGTGTTCTGAGACTTGCGAGCATCAAGAAGGATAACCTGTGAATTGGGACCAGTTGAATTCTTTGAGTTTCTTTCTCTTGTAGGCGATCTCCTGTTAGTGGCAACATATCCAAAGAGTGCTTCCATAAGATCGCCATCAAACCTGAAAAAACATCAATCAAAAGTTACAGAAATCAGTTGGTTGATCCTGTTTACATATAAAAAATTAACACCATCTAAAATTGCAAATCACAATTACCTGAAAGAACCACCATCAATTTTGTCCCACACCATTGAATGTTCAACATTTTTGTTCACTTTGTCCCAATGCAACGGCTTAAGTTTTACGTGGCCATTCCCATTTCCTGTCTCGGCAGAAGAGTCCTTTAATTGACCCTCGTTTGAACTCCTTTTAGGAACAGAAGGCGGTTTCAAAATTGATGTTGGTGGAGGCGGTGGAGCAGGATTTTTCTTTGCCGGCACTGGCGGAGGCGGAGGCGGAGGCGGAGGTGGAGGTGTTGCAGTGCTTTTATTGTTCTGAATTGGCGGTGGAGGTGGCGGAACGTTTGATTGTTGAATTGGTGGTTGCTTTTCTTGAATAGTCTTGAGAGCAGAGGGCGCAGGTGTTGGAGTTGGCTTAGAAGTTATGATATGATCCAAATCATCATTTTCTGGTTGAACTTTAACGTGGGAAGATGAAGACTTTCCTCTGAGTAAAGGAACTTCTTGTACAGCCTCAAACTTGTTAATACTCATCCCTTGTTCCTTTTCTTCCTCATGTCTTGGACTATGTAAAATCTCTCTGTCAAAGCCCTTTCTCTTGTCACCCTCTTCAAGCTTTCTCCAATAAAGCACATCCAGCCCATTCTCATCAACAATCAACCCCCTGAGATTTCCATCAAATCTTGTAAACTCGTTCGACGGCCGCCCCTCATTGGAATTATTATGATCACCATCACCAACTCTCTGTCTTTTACGTAAAACATATCTTTGAAGTGCAAAGAAAAACAACACGGCGATAAATAAAGTAGTGGCTGCTGTTGCAGCTACTGCCTTTGCGATGGTTTTGTTATCCGATGGCGACCCTGATTGCGGTGCCGATAGTGAAGGCGGCAGAGGGACTAGTTGCGGGGATCTTGGCGGAGGTAATGGAGTTATAATCGGAGGATCGCTAGTGATAGTGGGTGATGGTGCGGGAGAAGATGGAGGGTCAAATGGATAAAAAGTTTCAATATTCCGAGGCTGGCAAGATGAAAAGGGAATAACAGAAATGAGAATATAGAGAAGCAGAAGCCATGGCTGAAATATTACAGCCATGAAATTTTGCATATGGATTTGAAACTAAAATCTTTCAGTTTATTATTTTTTT
>MKYO02027787.1:185990-195990 GCA_002013955.2 Citrus medica | reverse complement strand
ACCCTAAACCCTAAACCCTAAACCCTAAACCCTAAACCCTAAACCCTAAACCCTAAACCCTAAACCCTAAACCCTAAACCCTAAACCCTAAACCCTAAACCCTAAACCCTAAACCCTAAACCCTAAACCCTAAACCCTAAACCCTAAACCCTAAACCCTAAACCCTAAACCCTAAACCCTAAACCCTAAACCCTAAACCCTAAACCCTAAACCCTAAACCCTAAACCCTAAACCCTAAACCCTAAACCCTAAACCCTAAACCCTAAACCCTAAACCCTAAACCCTAAACCCTAAACCCTAAACCCTAAACCCTAAACCCTAAACCCTAAACCCTAAACCCTAAACCCTAAACCCTAAACCCTAAACCCTAAACCCTAAACCCTAAACCCTAAACCCTAAACCCTAAACCCTAAACCCTAAACCCTAAACCCTAAACCCTAAACCCTAAACCCTAAACCCTAAACCCTAAACCCTAAACCCTAAACCCTAAACCCTAAACCCTAAACCCTAAACCCTAAACCCTAAACCCTAAACCCTAAACCCTAAACCCTAAACCCTAAACCCTAAACCCTAAACCCTAAACCCTAAACCCTAAACCCTAAACCCTAAACCCTAAACCCTAAACCCTAAACCCTAAACCCTAAACCCTAAACCCTAAACCCTAAACCCTAAACCCTAAACCCTAAACCCTAAACCCTAAACCCTAAACCCTAAACCCTAAACCCTAAACCCTAAACCCTAAACCCTAAACCCTAAACCCTAAACCCTAAACCCTAAACCCTAAACCCTAAACCCTAAACCCTAAACCCTAAACCCTAAACCCTAAACCCTAAACCCTAAACCCTAAACCCTAAACCCTAAACCCTAAACCCTAAACCCTAAACCCTAAACCCTAAACCCTAAACCCTAAACCCTAAACCCTAAACCCTAAACCCTAAACCCTAAACCCTAAACCCTAAACCCTAAACCCTAAACCCTAAACCCTAAACCCTAAACCCTAAACCCTAAACCCTAAACCCTAAACCCTAAACCCTAAACCCTAAACCCTAAACCCTAAACCCTAAACCCTAAACCCTAAACCCTAAACCCTAAACCCTAAACCCTAAACCCTAAACCCTAAACCCTAAACCCTAAACCCTAAACCCTAAACCCTAAACCCTAAACCCTAAACCCTAAACCCTAAACCCTAAACCCTAAACCCTAAACCCTAAACCCTAAACCCTAAACCCTAAACCCTAAACCCTAAACCCTAAACCCTAAACCCTAAACCCTAAACCCTAAACCCTAAACCCTAAACCCTAAACCCTAAACCCTAAACCCTAAACCCTAAACCCTAAACCCTAAACCCTAAACCCTAAACCCTAAACCCTAAACCCTAAACCCTAAACCCTAAACCCTAAACCCTAAACCCTAAACCCTAAACCCTAAACCCTAAACCCTAAACCCTAAACCCTAAACCCTAAACCCTAAACCCTAAACCCTAAACCCTAAACCCTAAACCCTAAACCCTAAACCCTAAACCCTAAACCCTAAACCCTAAACCCTAAACCCTAAACCCTAAACCCTAAACCCTAAACCCTAAACCCTAAACCCTAAACCCTAAACCCTAAACCCTAAACCCTAAACCCTAAACCCTAAACCCTAAACCCTAAACCCTAAACCCTAAACCCTAAACCCTAAACCCTAAACCCTAAACCCTAAACCCTAAACCCTAAACCCTAAACCCTAAACCCTAAACCCTAAACCCTAAACCCTAAACCCTAAACCCTAAACCCTAAACCCTAAACCCTAAACCCTAAACCCTAAACCCTAAACCCTAAACCCTAAACCCTAAACCCTAAACCCTAAACCCTAAACCCTAAACCCTAAACCCTAAACCCTAAACCCTAAACCCTAAACCCTAAACCCTAAACCCTAAACCCTAAACCCTAAACCCTAAACCCTAAACCCTAAACCCTAAACCCTAAACCCTAAACCCTAAACCCTAAACCCTAAACCCTAAACCCTAAACCCTAAACCCTAAACCCTAAACCCTAAACCCTAAACCCTAAACCCTAAACCCTAAACCCTAAACCCTAAACCCTAAACCCTAAACCCTAAACCCTAAACCCTAAACCCTAAACCCTAAACCCTAAACCCTAAACCCTAAACCCTAAACCCTAAACCCTAAACCCTAAACCCTAAACCCTAAACCCTAAACCCTAAACCCTAAACCCTAAACCCTAAACCCTAAACCCTAAACCCTAAACCCTAAACCCTAAACCCTAAACCCTAAACCCTAAACCCTAAACCCTAAACCCTAAACCCTAAACCCTAAACCCTAAACCCTAAACCCTAAACCCTAAACCCTAAACCCTAAACCAAAACCAAAACCATTATTCCCGGATCTGCTACAGTAGCATTTTGCTACAGTGACAAATTTCTCTCAATTGCTACAGTGATGCCGAGACTTTAACTCAACTTTCCGGCAACTTTTCCGGCGAGTGAACCTACACCTCCACTTCCAGCACGTCGGCCATTGAATTCCCTTCGATTTGATATGTTGTGTGGAAAATTTGGAGCACGTTTGGACCTTGAACGATTGAAGTGAAGTCGGATTACTATGCGTGCTACAGTACCCGAATGCTAGTTTCGGTTTTCCGGCCACATTTTCCGGCAAGTAAGCCTACACCTCCCTCTTAAACATATTCAATCTTCATTGATCTATATTTCCGTGTGTTTATTGGGGATTTTGGAGTTGATTTGAATACCCGATCAAGCTTTGAAGTTTCGGTTTACTATTCAATGAATAGTGCCGATATCTGAATCCTAGATCCGGCGAAATTTCCGGCGTGTGAACTGTCACCACCCCCTCAGAATTCTTGCCCTCTCACCGATCTACATTTCCATACCTTATATGAGAATTTTGGAGGTGATTTACTATTCATGCTACAGTGATTGTTCTTCGTAGCTACAGTGTTCTTGATCTATACAGTACCTGTTCGTGCTACAGTGCCCGTGATCTCTACAGTACTTGTTTGCTACAGTACCCGTTATTGCTACAGTGATTTCGGGGTACTATTCACAGAACTTGGGATTTTGGGCATTTTTCTCCCGGGGTCTCCTGTCGCGCAACTCGGCCCGAATGGCTTCTCCGGCCATGGCCGGTGGCCATCCGGCTACTTCATTGGAGTTTCCGCCGCTTCCATCGTTTGCCCAAATGGCGGCAAAATCGCCCACTGCTCAACCCCGCAAATCGTTTGTGGATGCCGCTGCTGGGTCTGAAAGAGCTGCTCCGGCCATTGCGTTCCGACAATCCTCGACTCATAGAGGCGAGCCGGCCATTTTTTTCACCGAGGAAGAAATTAACATTATGGCCGCGCCGTTCAAGCTCGCTCTGGTTGGTAAGTTTTCCTTCGGCCGCCCTCCTATTGATGTTATCCGCAAATTTTTTGTGGCTCTTGGCTTGAAGGGAACTGTTGACATCTCGTTATTGGATCCTCGTCACATACTTATCCAACTGTACCTGGAAGAGGACTATACGAGAATTTGGCTCCGCCAATCCTGGTTTATTGATGGCCGAGCTATGAGGGTGTTCAAATGGTCCACAACTTTTCACAGTTCGGAAGAGTCGCCGATTGTTCCGGTTTGGGTATCATTGCCGTTTTTACCGGTCCACTATATGAAATGCAAAGAGGCTCTGTACTCAATTGCTGCCACCATCGGTAAACCGCTTCGGATCGATCATGCCACCGCCGCGGTCAGTAGGCCTACTGTTGCTCGAGTCCTCATCGAGTATGACATTTCTAGGCCTTTACTGAAGCGGTTATGGATCGGGGAAAAAGACACTGGCTTTTGGCAGTATATCGTCTTTGAAAAAGTGCCTCGGTATTGTGCTGCCTGCAAGCATGTGGGCCACTCTGATGATACATGCTACATCAAGAAACCCGAGTTGCGGAAAGCGGACCGTGTCGACCCAGTTCGACAAACTGTTGTTCCTGATGGTGAGGGTAACAAGACAAAGGCACCTGTGAAGACTCAGTATGTTCAGAAAGCTGATAACAGAAACCAGAGCATGGTAACAAATGAAGCGACAACAGTTGTTCCTCCGGTTGCTGATAATGGTCCTACCACCAGTGCAGAACCCAGGGAAGCACCAAATGAAGTTCCTACTGCTGAAGCGACACAAGTTACCATTTCTGATCTTCCCACTGTTGCTGACATACCTCCTCCGAGCACAGTCACCCAGCCTTCAGTTGTGTGTGCCCCTCCTGAGCCCACGTGCAGTGACCTCGTTTCTGCTGCTACTGGTGCTGATTCTACGGTCACTACTCCTACACCTCTTGCAGCTCTTGTGCCGTTGAGCGGTGATCATGCCGCTCGTGTGGGAATTACAGCCGTTGACCTTATTTATCGTGAGATTCCTGCTTGGGATCCTTATCGCCATCAAGGGCGATTTTACCGCAGCTCATCTTGGCAGACGGCAAGTTCATGTGATACTTTTCCAGATATTGCATCTACAGAAGTCTTGGCAATCCAATGTGCTCCACATGATACTGCACCGATATGCACTTTCAATACCGAATGTACTAATGTCCCTGAGGTATCTCCTGCAACCAACACTGCATTAGATAGACTTGGAAAGAGTCATCGGATCGAGGACTACAGCAACTCCAGTGATAAAGCTTGTAGTGATGTCCGCTGTGGCAATTCAGACTCTGAGCTTATGGAGGATGCAGTTATCGAGAAATTGGGCGGATAGAGAATTATCACTTCTACGGAGGGTTTTACTGAAGTTACAGGAACAAAAGACTCCAGCCTGCTGTCAGCTAAGCCGAGATCTGCTGCAGTCACTGTTGCAGCTGTTAATGGCCACGGTGGAGCGTCTTCGTCTGCATGTAGGGGTCCTGCCCAACCCCCCACCTCCGGGTGGTTTCTAAAAAAAAAAACCCTAAAAACCCTAAACCCTAAAACCCTAAAACCCTAAACCCTAAACCGTAAAACCCTGAACCCTGAACCCTGAACCCTGAACCCTGAACCCTGAACCCTGAACCCTGAACCCTAAAACCCAAAAACCCTAAAACCCTAAAACCCTAAACCCAAAACCCTAAACCGTAAACCCAAAACCCAAAACCCTAAAACTTAAACCCTAAACCCCAAAACCCAAAAACTCTAAACCCAAAACCCTAAACCCAAAACCCAAAACCCAAAACCCAAAAACCCTGAACCCTGAACCCTGAACCCTGAACCCTGAACCCTGAACCCTGAACCCTTAAACCCCTGAACCCTTAAACCCTTAACCCCTTAAACCCTAAACCCTTAAACCCTAAACCGTAAAACCCTAAACCCTAAACCCTTAAACCCTAAACCCTAAACCCTAAACCCTAAACCCTAAACCCTAAACCCTAAACCCTAAAACCCTAAACCCTAAAACCCTAAACCCTAAACCCTAAACCCTAAACACGGAGGCCCCTCACAAAGTCTCGCCCCATTCCGAGTCCGGCGGACGAACTTCGCCAGCCCCACCCCCCAAGGATATAGCCCACCCATTTTTTTGGCCTTTTTCCGCATGGCGGCTTTGGCGCACCGACCTTGGGGCACTTATTCATGGGCGGAGCTGTGTCCGCGGTCTATTTTCCGCACACGGAAGCCCCTCATAAAGTCTCACCCCATTCCAAATCCGGCGGACGAACTTCGCCAGCCCCACCCCTCAAGGTTATAGCCCATCCGTTTTTGGTCCTTTTTTCGCTGGGAGCCTTTGACCTTCGGGATCTTATTTTACGACGCGGCTGTGCCCGCTGCGTATTTTTGGCTCACGGAGGCCCCTCGCAAAGTCTCACCCCATTCCGTGTCCGGCGGACGAACCTCGCCAGCCCCACCCCCCAAGGCTATAGCCCAACCATTTTTTGGCCTTTTTCCGCAGGGGGGCTTTGACCGTCGAGCGCGGCTGTGCCTGCGGCCTATTTTTGGCACCCGGAGGCCCCTCACAAAGGCTCACCCCATTCTGTGTCCAGCGGACGAACCTCGCCAGCCCCACCCCCCAAGGCTATAGCCCACCCGTTTTTTTGGCCTTTTTCCGCAGGGGGCTTTGGCGCTCCAACCTTTGGGCGCTTATTTTTGGACGCAGCTGTGCCCGTGGCATATTTTTGGCATACGGAGGCCCCTCGCAAAGTCTCGTCCCATTCCAAGATCGGCGGACGAGCTTTGCCAGCCCCACCACCCAAGGATATAGCCCACCCATTTTTTTGGCCTTTTTCCGTAGGGGGGCTTTGGCGCCCCGACCATCAGGTGCTTATTTTTTAGCATTGCTGCACCCGCGGCCTATTTTTGGCACACGGAGGCCCCTCACAATGTCTCGCCCCATTCCGAGTGCGGCGGACGAACTTCGCCAGCCCCACCCCCCAAGGATATAGCCCACCCATTTTTTTGTCCTTTCTCCAAAGGGCGACTTTGGCGCACCGACCTTTGGGTGCTTATTCTTGAGCGCAGCTGTGTCCGCCGCCTATTTTTTGCACACGGAGGCCCCTCACAAAGTCTCGCCCCATTCTGAGTCCGGCGGACGAACTTCGCCAGCCCCACCCCCCAAGGCTATAGCCCATCCGTTTTTGGGGCTTTTTTCGCATAGGGGCTTTGACCTTCGGGAGCGGCTGTGCCCACGGTCTATTTTTGGCACATGGAGGCCCCTCGCAAAGTCTCGCCTCATTCTTTGTCCGGCGGACGAACTTCGCCAGCCCCACCCCCCAAGGATATAGCCCACCCATTTTTTTGGCTTTTTTCCACAGGGCGGCTTTGGCGCACCGACCTTGGGGCACTTATTCTTGGGCGTAGCTGTGTCCGCGGTCTATTTTCTGCACACGGAGGCCCCTCGTAAAGTCTCGCCCCATTCCAAATCCGGCGGACGAACTTCGCCAGCCCCACCCCCCAAGGCTATAGCCCACCTGTTTTTTTGCCTTTTTCCGCAGGAGGGCTTTGACCTTCGAGCGCGGCTATGCCTGCGGCGTATTTTTGGCACCCGGAGGCCCCTCACAAAGTCTCGCCCCTTTCCGAGACTGGAGGATGAACTTCGCCAGCCCCATCCCCCAAGGCTACAGCCCACCCGTTTTTTTGGCCTTTTTCCGCAGGGGGCTTTGGTGCCCCAACCTTCGGGCGCTTATTTTTGGATGCAGCTATGTCCGTGGCATATTTTTGGCATACGGAGGCCCCTCGCAAAGTCTCGCCCCATTCCAAGATCGGCGGACAAACTTCGCCAGCCCCACCTCCCAAGGATATAGCCCACCCATTTTTTCGGCCTTTTTCCGCAGGGGGGCTTTGGCGCCCCGACCATCAGGTGCTTATTTTTTAGCATGGCTGCACCCGTGGCCTATTTTTGGCATACGGAGGCCCCTCACAATGTCTCGCCCCATTCCGAGTCCGGCGGACGAACTTCGCCAGCCCCACCCCCCAAGGATATAGCCCACCCATTTTTTTGGCCTTTCTCCAAAGGGCGACTTTGGCGCACCGACCTTTGGGCGCTTATTCTTGAGCGCAGCTGTGTCCGCCACCTATTTTTTGCACACGGAGGCCCCTCGCAAAGTCTCGCCCCATTCCAAGATCGGCGGACAAACTTCGCCAGCCCCACCACCCAAGGATATAGCCCACCCATTTTTTTGGCCTTTTTCCGCAGGGGGCTTTGGTGCCCCAACCTTCGGGCGCTTATTTTTGGACGCCACTGTGCCCGTGGCATATTTTTGGCATACGGAGGCCCCTCGCAAAGTCTTGCCCCATTCCAAGATCGGCGGACAAACTTCGCCAGCCCCACCACCCAAGGATATAGCCCACCCATTTTTTTGGCCTTTTTCCGCAAGGGGGCTTTGGCGCCCCGACCATCAGGCGCTTATTTTTTAGCGTGGCTGCATCCGCGGCCTATTTTTGGCACACGGAGGCCCCTCACACAGTCTCGCCCCATTCCGAGTCCGGCGGACGAACTTCGCCAGCCCCACCCCCCAAGGATATAGCCCACCTATTTTTTTGGCATTTTTTCGCAGGGCGGCTTTGGCGCACCGACCTTGGGGCACTTATTCTTGAGCGCAGCTGTGTCCACGGCCTATTTTTTGCACATGGAGGCCCCTCGCAAAGTCTCGCCCCATTCCGAGTCCGGCGGACGAACTTCGCCAACCCCACCCCCCAAGGCTATAGCCCATCCGTTTTTGGGGCTTTTTTCGCCAGGGGGCTTTGACCTTCGGGAGCGGCTGTGCCCGCAATCTATTGTTGGCACACGGAGGCCCCTCGCAAAGTCTCGCCTCATTCCGAGTCCGGCGGACGAACTTCGCCAGCCCCACCCCCCAAGGATATAGCCCACCCATTTTTTTGGCCTTTTTCTGCAGGGTGGCTTTGGCGCACCGACCTTGGGGCACTTATTCTTGGGCGCAACTGTGTCCGCTCTCTATTTTCTGCACACGGAGGCCCCTCGTAAAGTCCCGCCCCATTCCAAATCCGGCGGACGAAATTCGCCAGCCCCACCCCCCAAGGCTATAGCCCATCCGTTTTTTGTCCTTTTTCCGCAGGGGAGCTTTGACCTTCGGGCGCTTATTTTAGGGTGCAGCTGTGGCCGCAGCGTATTTTTGGCTCACGGAGGCCCCTCGCAAAGTCTCACCCCATTCTGCGTCCGGCGGACGAACTTCGCCAGCCCCACCCCCCAAGGCAATAGCCCACCCGTTTTTTGGCCTTTTTCCGCAGGGGGACTTTGACCTTCGAGCGCGGCTGTGCCTGTGGCCTATTTTTGGCACCCGGAGGCCCCTCACAAAGTCTCGCCCCTTTCCGAGTCTGGCGGATGAACTTCGCCAGCCCCATCCCCAAAGGCTATAGCCCACCCGTTTTTTTGGCCTTTTTCCGCAGGGGGCTTTGGTGCCCTAACCTTCGGGCGCTTATTTTTGGACGCCACTGTGTCCGTGGCATATTTTTGGCATACGGAGCCCCCTCGCAAAGTCTCGCCCCATTCCGAGTCCGGGGAACGAACTTCGCCAGCCCCACCCTCCAAGGCTATCGCCCACCCAATTTTTGGCCTCTTTCCACAGGGGGGCTTTGACCTTCGGGCATTTATTTTTGGACGCGGCTGTGCCCACAGCCTATTTTTGGCACACGGAAGCCCATCGCAAAGTCTCGCCCCATTCCGAGTCTAGCGGACGAACTTCGCTAGCCCCACCCCCCAAGGCTATAGCCCACCCGTTTTTTTGGCCTCTTTCCACAGGGGGCCTTGACCTTCGGGCGCTTATTTTTTGGTACGGCTGTGCCCAAGGCCTATTTCTGGCACACGGTGGATGCTCGCAAAGTCTCGCCCCATTTCGAGTCCGGCGGACGAATTTCGCAAGCCCCACCCCTCAAGGCTATAGCCCTCCCGTTTGTTGGCCTTTTCCGAAGGGGGACTTTGACCTTCGGGTGCTTATTTTTGGGTGCAGCTGTGTCCGCGGCCTATTTTTAGAACACGAAGGCCCCTCGCAAAGTCTCGCCCCATTCCGAGTCCGGCGGACGAACTTCGCCAGCCCCACTCCCAAAGGCTATAGCGCACCCGTTTTTTTGGCCTTTTTCCGCAGGGGGGCATTGGCGCCCCGACCTTTGGGCGCTTATTCTTTGGTGCGACTGTGCTCACGGCCTATTTTTGCCACATGGAGGCCCCTCACAAAGTCTCACCCCATTCCGAGTCCGGGGAACGAACTTCGCCAGCCCCACCCCCCAAGGCTATCGCCCACCCAATTTTTGGCCTCCTTCCGCAGGGGGGCCTTGACCTTCGGGCATTTATTTTTGGGCGCGCCTGTGCCCGCAGCCTATTTTTGGCACACGGAGGCCCATCGCAAAGTCTCGCCCCATTCCGAGTCCGGCGGACGAACTTCGCCAGCTGTTGTGCAAATTTTAATGAACTCGCAAGCGCACGAATCTATTGTAGTATAGATCAATGGTGACGAGTGTCGATCCCACGAGGAGGTGGATTTTAATTGTGTATAGAATTGATTTTGTAAATGGGTGGTTGGATTTGTGGTGGAAATGA
>MKYO02027787.1:168829-185919 GCA_002013955.2 Citrus medica | reverse complement strand
CCCTAACCCCTAACCCCTAACCCCTAACCCCTAAACCCTAACCCCTAAACCCTTAACCCTAAAACCCTAAAACCCTAAAACCCTAAAACCCTAAAACCCTTAAACCCTTAACCCTAAACCCTAAACCCCTAAACCCTAAACCCCAAACCCCAAACCCCAAACCCCAAACCCCAAACCCCAAACCCCAAACCCCAAAACCCCAAGCCCTAAAACCCCAAGCCCTAAAACCCTAAGCCCTAAAACCCTAAGCCCTTAAACCCTAAACCCTAAACCCTAAACCCTAAATCCTAAACCCCTAAACCCTAAACCCTAAACCCTAACCCCTAACCCCTAACCCCTAACCCATAACCCCTAACCCTAAACCCCTAACCCTAAAACCCTTAACCCTAAAACCCTAAACCCTTAAACCCTAAACCCTTAAACCCTTGAACCCTTAAACCCTAAACCCCAAACCCCAAACCCCAAACCCCAAACCCTAAACCCCAAACCCTAAAACCCTAAACCCTAAAACCCTAAGCCCTAAAACCCTAAACCCTAAAACCCAAAACCCTAAACCCTAAAACCCTAAAACCCTAAACCCTAAACCCAAAATCCTAAACCCTAAACCCTAAATCCTAAAACCCAAAACCCTAAACCCTAAAACCCTAAAACCCTAAACCCTAAACCCAAAACCCTAAACCCTAAACCCTAAATCCTAAAACCCTAAACCCTAAACCCTAAACCCTAAACCAAACCCAAACCAAAAAAAAACCTCTCACTAAAATTCTCTCTAAAAAACGCTCTCAACATTTTTTACTGTTCATGTATGTTTAGGGTTTAGTTGATTATATTTTTCCACCGTTGACCAAGGCTTAGCCGCCCTTAAGTGGCCGTTATGGCCTCCCCGGCGGCTGATGGTGGTCAACAACCTCCACCAGCAGCTCCTCCAGCCGGTCAACATCCTCCACCACCACCCACAATCGGTCGGCAACCAACTCACCCAAACCTTGTCCCCCATGTCCATACAACCTTACGGCCACCATCCCCCAACAACCATCCAGACATCCACACAGTCCTGGGCACTACCGGAAAATCATTCAAGTCCAACACATCTTTGTCCAGTCATCCCAAATCTCCTAGGTCACAAAAACATATCCAAAAACTAAAAAAAAATAGATCCAACTCACGGTCAAGCTCACGGTTTTCGTCCTCCCCTAGATCGGAAACGAAAGCCACTGTTTTGGCCACCTCCGGAACCTCAGTCCAGTCCATACCGTCTTCATCCATCCCTCCCACCTCAGATCCGGCCGACAAAGCATCAAAAACGGGAAAAAAAAATAGATCCAGCTCTCGGTTTTCTTCTCCTTCCAGATCGGAAACGGAAACCTTCCCCCTGGCCACCGGGAACGGCGTTCAGCTGCAGCTGAACTCTTCGGAACCCCAGGCCTTCACCGCTCTGCCTCCCCCTCCTCCTCTTGCTTCGGGATCAGCTGAAAACGAGCACCAAAAGTCACTGCCGGGTTATGTTGTCACCTCGGTTGTAACGGGAGTTCATGGCCGCGATGGAGCTACGGCAGTCGCGGAAGTTGCTGGAGCTGCTGGATCTGCAGAAGCTGCAGCTTACGACTCCGACCGTCCTCATCTCCTTCAGAAAACCGCTACGACAGCAACTGATAACCAGCTCACCCGATCGGTCCCCAACTCAACCTTGACTGGCATCCTTCTTGCTGCCGCTGCCGGAACCATTTGCTTACCTCAACTGTCAACTCCAGCTCTTGAATCCACCTCCCTTCTCAACAATCCTCCAGCTGTTCCTAACCATGCCAAGGGAAAAGAGAAGCTGCTGCAGCCGGCCCTAAACACAAACAAAACATTACAAAACCCTAGTCCTAACCCGGTTACAACTAACCTAACCCAAACCCAAACCCAAACCCGTGACCCACCAACCCAAACCCAAACCCAAACCCGCGACCCTCCAACCCAAACCCAAACCCAAACCCATGACCCATCAACCCAAAACCAACAACCCATAACCCACCATCCAGCCCACAACTTTAAGTCAAATTTCACCAAAACCCAAATTTTTGCAGAAACTTCATCTAACCCCCCAAAAAATTCCTATGCTTCCATTCTCAACCCTAACTCTCACTTACATCCCAATACTCCACCCCATCCTCAGAAATCCTTCTCGGATGTGGTTTCGGGGCAAAAAGCTTCAACAATTCCGCTCAAGCCGGTCTCGCTCAAGCAAGGGGAACCAGCGGTCATTTTTTCGACTGAGGAAATTGCAGCTATGGCCGAGCCTTTCAAATTAGTGCTCATTGGTAAGTTCTCCTTTGGCCGCCCTTCCATGGATATTCTCCGGAAATTTTTTAATTCCCTGGGATTAAAAGGAACCTCCCACATTTCTTTGCTTGATAATCGTCATATTTTAATTAAATTATCATTGGAAGACGATTATTCTCGCATTTGGGTGCGGCAGACTTGGTATATTACTGGTCGAGGAATGCGTGTTTTTAAATGGAGTAAGGATTTTCGTTGTTCGGCCGAATCTCCCATAGTCCCCGTTTGGGTATCCTTACCTCATTTACCAGTTCATTTTATTTTCTGCAAAGCTGCTCTTTACTCCATCGCTGCGGCCATTGGCACTCCTTTGCGGGTTGATAATGCCACAGCTTCGGGCACGAGACCATCCGTCGCTCGTATCTTGGTTGAGTATGATATTTCCCAGCCTTTGCTCCCTCGTATTTGGATCGGAGAGGGGGATAGCGGTTTTTGGCAGGATGTTATTTTCGAAAAGGTTCCTGCTTATTGTTCAGCTTGCAGGCATCTCGGACATAGTTCTGAGTCTTGTTTTATCGCCAACCCGGGGCTCCGCAAAGCTCCTCAGTCCACAGCCCCTTCCCAGCGACCAACGGCCGATGTGAGTGCGCAGGCCGCGGCCTCCACCGATGAGGGAGTACATACCGCTTCCGATATGCCTCAGGATGCCCATGTGGATGATATATGTCTGTTGGGACCTCCGGCTTCACGGGATATTCCTCACGAACCCGACATATCACCAGAGCCCTCGAGTCTTGCTCTTCAGATTGTGGAGTCTGGGTCCCCGATCACTATGATTCCTCCCGTCGAGGTTCTCCGCAAAGCTCCTCAGTCCACAGCCCCTTCCCAGCGACCAACGGCCGATGTGAGTGCGCAGGCCGCGGCCTCCACCGATGAGGGAGTCCACACCGCTTCTGATATGCCTCAGGATGCCCACGTGGATGATATATGTCTGTTGGGATCTCCGGCCTTACGGGATATTCCTCATGCACCCGACATATCACCAGAGCCCTCGAGTCTTGCTATTCAGATCGCGGAGTCTGGGTCCCCGATCACTATGATCCCTCCCGTCGAGGTAGACGCACCCGTGGCAGCTCTTGTGCCGTTACGCAGTGATTTTGTCCCTCATGTGGGACCGACAGCTGGTGACCTCATTCATCGTGAGATTCCTCCTTGGGATCCTTATCGCCATCAAGGGCGACTTTACCGCAGTTCATCTTGGCAGACTGCCAGTTCGTGTGATACTTTCCCAGATGATGCCGCGCCAATATGTACTCTCAATACTCACTGCACTGATGTCCCTGAGGTATCTCCCGCAACCAACACTTCAATAGATAGAATCGGAACGAGTCATCGGATCGAGGACTATAGTAACTCCAGTGACGAATTTTTTTATGATGGCCGCTGTGGCAATTCCGACTCTGAGCTTATTGAGGATACAGTTATCGTCAAGTTGGGCGGGCCAAGAATTATCACTTCTACGGAGGGTTTTACTGAAGTTACTCCTCGGAAGGGATTCAAAATGAACCGCAGACGTCGACGTTATTGATCTTCTCCCTCGATAGTACTTTTATTTTGCTTGTTTTTGTTGCTGTTTGACTTTGGAGGTTTGGTCGATGCCCCTCTCTAATATTGGTTTTTTGTTTTCTTTGTATCTTCTGTTCGCAAAGGTTTTGGTTTATGTCTCCCTCTGCTTGTATTCTCCGTTGACTGATCTATATTACAGGTAGGGGTCCTTGCCTAACCCCCCACCGTTTTGGTGGCTTTTAATAAAAAAAAAACCCTAAACCCTAAACCCTAAACCCTAAACCCTAAACCAACCAAAACCATTATTCCCGGAGCTGCTACAGTAGCATTTTGCTACAGTGACAAATTTCTCTCTATTGCTACAGTGATGCCGAGACTTTAACTCAACTTTCCGGAAAATTTTCCGGCGAGTTAACCTACACCTCCAATTCCAGCACGTTGGCCATTGAATTCCCTTCGATTTGATATGTTGTGTGGAAAATTTGGAGCACGTTTGGACCTTGAACGATTGAAGTGAAGTCGGATTACTATGCGTGCTACAGTACCCGAATGCTAGTTTCGGTTTTCCGGCCACATTTTCCGGCAAGTAAGCCTACACCTCCCTCTTAAACATATTCACTCTTCATTGATCTACATTTCCGTGTGTTTATTGGGGATTTTGGAGTTGATTTGCATACCCGATCAAGCTTTGAAGTTTCGGTTTACTATTTAATGAATAGTGCCGATATCTAAATCCTAGATCCGGCAAAATTTCCGACGAGTGAACTGTCACCACCCCCTCAGAATTCTTGCCCTCTCACCGATCTACATTTCCATACCTTATATGAGAATTTTGGAGGTGAATTGAAGCCTACACGACGGTTGGAAGTTTGCATTTACTATTCATGCTACAGTGATTGTTCTTCGTAGCTACAGTGTTCTTGATCTATACAGTACCTGTTCGTGCTACAGTGCCCGTGATCTCTACAGTACTTGTTTGCTACAGTACCCGTTATTGCTACAGTGATTTTGGGGTACTATTCACAGAACTTGGGATTTTGGGCATTTTTCTCCCGGGGTCTCCCGTCGCGCAACTCGGCCCGAATGGCTTCTCCGACCATGGCCGGTGGCCATCCGGCTACTTCATTGGAGTTTCCACCGCTTCCATCGTTTGCCCAAATGGCGGCAAAATCGCCCACTGCTCAACCCCGCAAATCGTTTGTGGATGCTGCGTTCCGGCAATCCTCGACTCATAAAGGCGAGCCGGCCATTTTTTCACCGAGGAAGAAATTAACATTATGGTCGCGCCGTTCAAGCTCGCTCTGGTTGGAAAGTTTTCCTTCGGCCGCCCTCCTAGTGATGTTATCCGCAAATTTTTTGTGGCTCTTGGCTTGAAGGGAACAGTTGACATCTCGTTATTGGATCCTCGTCACATACTTATCCAACTGTACCTGGAAGAGGACTGTACGAGAATTTGGCTCCGCCAATCCTGGTTTATTGATGGCCGAGCTATGAGGGTCTTCAAATGGTCCACAACTTTTCACAGTTCGGAAGAGTCGCCGATTGTTCCGGTTTGGGTATCCTTGCCGTTTCTACCGGTCCACTATATGAAATGCAAAGAGGCTCTGTACTCAATTGCTGCCACCATCGGTAAACCGCTTCGGATCGATCATGCCACCGCCGCGGTCAGTAGGCCTACTGTTGCTCGAGTCCTCATCGAGTATGACATTTCTAGGCCTTTACTGAAGAGGTTATGGATCGGGGAAAAAGACACTGGCTTTTGGCAGTATATCGTCTTTGAAAAAGTTCCTCGGTATTGTGCTGCCTGCAAGCATGTGGGCCACTCTGATGATACTTGCTACATCAAGAAACCCGAGTTGCGGGAAGCAGACCGTGTCGGCCCAGTTCGACAAACTGTTGTTCCTGATGGTGAGGGTAACAAGACAAAGGCACCCGTCAAGACTCAGTATGTTCAGAAAACTGATAATAGAAACCAGAGCGCAGCAACACATGAAGCGGCAACTCACAGTGATCAGAATAATTCAACAGTTGCTTCTCCAGTTGTTCAGGATGTTCCCACCACCAATGCAGAAACCAGTGAAGCACTAAATGAAGGTACTACTACTGAAGCGACACCGATTATCATTTCTGATCCTCCTGCTGTTGCTGATGTACCTCCTCCGAGCACAGTCACCCAGCCCACGTGCAGTGACCTCGTTCCTGCTGTTACTCCTGCTGGGGATCCTTACCGCCACCAGGGGCGATTTTACCGCAGCTCATCTTCGCAAACGGTCAGTTCTTGTGATACTTTTCCAGATATTCCGACTACAGATGTCTTGGCAATCCAATGTGCTCCACATGATGCTGCGCCGATATGCACTTTTAATACCGAATCCACTGATGTCCCTGAGGTATCTCCTGCCCCCAACACTTCAAAAGATAGAATTGGAGTGAGCTATCGGTTCGAGGATTACACCGACACCGGCTCCGGCTCGAGTGATGGAATATGCGAAGACGTCTGTATCGGCATTTCAGACTCAGAGCTTATGGAAGGGAAATTTATCGAGAGATTGGGCGGGCAAAGAATTATCACTTCTACGGAGGGTTTTACTGAAGTCCCTCCTCGGAAGGGCTTCAAGAGGAACCGCAGACGCCGCCCATATTGATCTTATATTTTTTATTGTACTTTGTTTTTGCCTTGTTTGTTGTTTTCATTTTGCTCTGGAGGTTTGGTTCATGCCCCCCTCCAGTATTTGTATTTTGTTTTTTTGTTCTATCTACTGGTAGGGGTCCTGCCTAACCCCCCACCTCCCGGTGGTTTTTAAAAAAAAAAAACCCTAAACCCTAAACCCTAAAAACCATTATTCCCGGATCTGCTACAGTAGCGTTTTGCTACAGTGACAATTTTCTCTCAACCGCTACAGTGATGCCGAGCCTTTAATTCCACTTTCCGGCCAATTTTCCGGGAGTGATTCTACACCTCCACTTCCAGCACGTCGACCTTTGAATTCCCTTCGATTTGATATGCTGCTTGGAAATTTTGGAGCACGTTTGGAGCTTGAAAGATTGAAGTGAAGTCGGAATACTATTTGTGCTACAGTACCCGAATGCTAGTTTCGGTTTTCCGACTACTTTTTCCGGCAAGTAAGCTCACACCTCCCTCTTAAACATATTCATCCTTCATTGATCTACATTTCCGTGTGTTTATTGGGGTTTTTGGAGTTGATTTGAATACCCGATCAAGCTTTGAAGTTTCGGTTTACTATTCAATGAATAGTGCCGATATCTAAATCCTAGATCCGGTCAAATTTCCGGCGAGTGAACTCTCACCTCCCCCTCAGAATTGTTCCCCTGTCACCGATCTACGTTTCCATACCTTATATGAACATTTTGGAGGTGATTTGAAGCCTACACGATAATTTGAATTTCGGATTTACTATTCCTGCTACAGTGCTGTTCTTCTTGCTACAGTATTTGTTCATCATTGCTACAGTGCCGTTGATCTCTACAGTACCCGTTGCTACAGTGCCGTTGATCTCTACAGTACCCGTTGCTACAGTGAATTCAGGGTACTATTCACAGAAGTTGGGATTTTGAGCATTTTTCTCCCGGGGTCTCCCGTCACGCAGCTCGGCCCGAATGGCTTCTCTGGCCATGGCCGGTAGCCATCCGGCTACTTCATTGGAGTTTCCGCCGCTTCCATCGTTTGCACAAATGGCGGCAAAATCGCCCACTGCTCCACCCTGCAAATCGTTTGTGGATGCCGCTGCTGGGTCTCAAAGAGCTGCTCCGGCCATTGCCTTCCGGCAATCCTCGATACATCGAGGTGAGCCGGCCATATTTTTCACCGAGCACGAAATTAACATCATGGCCGCGCCGTTCAAGCTCGCTTTGGTGGGTAAGTTTTCTTTCGGCCGCCCTCCTATTGATGTTATCCGCAAATTCTTTGTGGCTCTTGGCTTGAAAGGAAATGTTGACATTTCATTATTGGATCCTCGGCACATCCTCATCCAACTGCACCTAGAAGAGGATTATACGAGAATTTGGCTCCGCCAATCGTGGTTTATTGATGGCCGAGCTATGAGGGTGTTCAAATGGTCCACCACTTTTCACAGTTCGGAAGAGTCGCCGATTGTTCCGGTTTGGGTCTCTTTGCCGTTTTTACCTGTCCACTACATGAGATGCAAAGAGGCTCTGTATTCGATTGCTGCTGTCATCGGGAAACCGCTTCGGATCGATCATGCCACCGCCGCCGTCAGCAGGCCTACTGTTGCCAGAGTTCTCATTGAGTATGACATTTCGAGGCCTTTATTGAAGCGGTTATGGATCGGGGAGAAAGACACCGGGTTTTGGCAGTATATCATCTTTGAAAAAGTGCCTCGGTATTGTGCTACCTGCAAGCACGTGGGCCACTCCGATGACACCTGCTACATCAACAAACCCGAGCTGCGGAAAACAGACCGTGTCGGCTCAGTTCGGCCAACTGTTGTTCCGGATGGAGAGAGTAACAAGTTAAAGGCACCTGTGAAGACACAGTACGTTCAGAAAGCCGATAACAGAAACCAGAATGCAGCAACAACAGAAGCGGCAACAGTTGATCCTCCGGTTGTTTCTACTGTTCCTACCACCTCAGCAGACACCAGTAAAGCACCACATGAAGTTCCTACTGCTGCAGTGACCCCAGTTATCATCTCTGATCCTCATGTTGTTGCTGCTCTACCTCCTCCGAGCATTGACGCCCAGCCTTCCGTTGTGTGTGCCACTCCTGAGCCCACGTGCAGTGACCTAGTTCCTGCTGCTACTAGTTCTGCTTCTACGGTCACTACTCCTACACCTCTTGCCGATCTTCTGCCGCTGAGCGATGATCATGCCGCTCGTGTGGGTATTACAGCCGGTGACCTTATTTATCGTGAGCTTCCTGCTTGGGATCCTTATCGCCATCAAGGGCGATTATACCGCAGCTCATCCTGGCAGACAGCCAGTTCTTGTGATACATTTCCAGATATTCCGTCTACAGAAGTCTTGGCACTTCCATATGCTCCATATGATGCTACGCCGATATGCACTCTCAATACCGAATCCACTGATGTCCCTGAGGTCTCTCCTGCACCCAACACTTCAAAAGATAGAATTGGAACGAGCCACCGGATCGAGGATTACAGCAACTCCAGTGATGACGTTCCCGTTGATGTCCGTATAGGCATTTCAGACTCAGAGATTATGGAAGAGACAGTCATCGCGAAATTGGGCGGGCAAAGAATTGTCACTTCTACGGAGGGTTTTACCGAAGTCACTCCTCGGAAGGGCTTCAAGATGAACCGCAGACGCCGCCGTTATTGATTTTATATTTTCATTGTTCTTTTCTTTTTGTCTGTTTGTTGTTTTCATTTTGCTCTGGAGGTTTGGTTCATGTCCCCCTCTAGTATTTGTATTTTGTTTTTTGTTTTATCTACTGGTAGGGGTCCCGCCTAACCCCCCACCTCCGGGTGGTTTTCAATAAAAAATAAACCCTAAACCCTAAACCCTAAACCCTAAACCAAAAACCAAACCAACCAAAACCAAAAAACCCGTTATTGCTACAGTAAAAAACTCTCTCAACTTTGTTACTGTTCATGCACCTTTGACCAGAGTTGACCTTCCGTTGACCAGCCTTTGACCGGCCATTATGGCCTCCCCGGAAGGTGGTGATGATGATCGGCCACCCTCCAACCATCACCCTCACGCCGGCGACCAACATACAAACCGGCCGGACCTAGATCTACCGTGCTTACCCCCACACATCCCTTCTACAGTTCGGCCATCCTCTTCCCTCGTTCCACCGGAAGCTGCCATCGTTTTGGCCACCTCCAGGAACACATCCAAGGTGCAGTCACCCTCCATCCCTCCCCTGGACACAAATCGGCCTCCCAAAACGAAAAAAAACCAGTCAAAAACCAAGCACAGCTCCCGGGTTTCTCACCTCCCCACGGTGGTTGCTGCCTCACCCCCCCTGACAATTCTGGCCGATCCTAAACATCTCCCCACCACCTCAGAAAACCAGCACAGCCATGAGTTGGCCGAGCCCAGATTCGCTGCATCCGGATCGGGCAACACTAGCCCGCGACCAGTACAACTTCGCTGCACCTCCGAGCTCGTTTTGGTAGCTCCCCAAGATCCTTCTTGCTCTCGGGAACCAGCCATTAACGATCTGAAACAACCATCTTTCCCTCAGAACACTGAGCTTGCGGCAACTCAGCTTGCTGCTTCCGGATCTGGCAACTCCTCCCCGTACCCAGCGCCTCTTCGATCTGCAACGGAGCAAGTTCCAGCAGCCCTTGCCGACCAACCTGACCTTCGGGAACCAGTTTCAGATGACTGCCATCAGCCACCAAACTTTCAGATCCCGGAACCCACGTTGGCAGCAGCTGCAGAAACTTCCAGCCGCGCCGAGTTCATCTCCACGTTGACAGCAAACTTTACCGCGGCCATTGAAGCTTGGCTCCGGCCGACCTCAGCTCCTCCAACATCAACATCCCCCACCCAGCCAATCCCACCCATGACAGACCACCTCACTGCCGCAGCCAAAGTGAAGCACCAGCCGGCCCTAGTATTACAAACATCACAAAACCCTACCCATAACCCGTTTCCACCCATTCCAACCCGAGCCCATAACCCGAACCAACAAACCCGAATCCCCCCAAATCATCACCCTAACCGGATCCAACATCCAAATACCCATATTCTTTCCCAAGCCCAACAGCCCAATAACTTAAACTCTCTCCACCAAACCCACAATAAAAACCAACCCCAAGCCCAACTTCAACACAATCAAGGCCTAGACCAACAACCCAAGCCCAACCCAGTTTTTAAAAAACCCTCCTACGCCAATGTTACTAATCCCGCTCATATTCTTAACCCAAATGCTCCAACTCCCCCGAAATCTTTTGTGGATGCAGTTGCGGGAGGGCCCACCACCATTCCTCCAAAACCGATTTCTCTGGTCCGAGGCGAGCCGGCTGTTCTTTTTTCGGCTGCGGAAATTCAAACCATGGCGGAACCATTCCAATTATCCCTCGTAGGTAAATTTTCTTTTGGCCGACCTCCAATGGAATTAATTAGAAAATTTTTTGTCTCTCTTGGCCTAAAAGGAAATTGTCAAATTTCTTTATTGGATGCTCGCCATGTTTTAATTAAACTTGCATTAGAAGAAGATTACTCTAGAATTTGGGTGCGACAGACATGGTTTATCAATGGGCGTGGCATGAGAGTCTTTAAATGGAGCACTGATTTCCGGTGTTCAGCGGAGTCTCCGATTGTCCCGGTTTGGGTTTCTTTACCTTATTTACCTGTGCATTTCATTCATTGTAAATCTGCTCTTTGCTCCATTGCCTCCGCCATTGGCACCCCGCTTCGGGTTGACCACGCCACGGCTTCGGTTAATTGGCCGTCTGTAGCCCGTATTTTAGTGGAGTACGATGTTTCCAAGCCGTTATTACCGCGCATCTAGATTGGTGAGGGGGAGTCCGGTTTCTGGCAAGATGTGGTTTTTGAACGAGTTCCGGCCTATTGTGCTTCTTGCAAACATCTCGAACATTCTGTGGATGCTTGTTACATTGCTAATCCGGAGCTTCGTAAGACCCAGCCTGCAGATGGGGCCCAGTCCAGAGACCAGGGCAAACTGAAGAAGTCTGACCCGGTGATTCAGCCACAGCAGCCTAGTACTACCCGCTTTGTGGTTATTTCTGATCACCGCACTCAGGGTCCGAGTACTCAGCCTCCAGCAGATTCAACTCCGGCCCCCCCGCTCGGTGCGTCTAGGCCGGTGGACATTTCGCTCCCAGGAGCATCCGGTGCTTCGCACTCTGATGCTGTCACCACTTCCCCCGGTGATATACCAGTGCACACAGTTGACCACACTCAGGTTGGATTTAACTCTCATTCTACAGATATCCCTGACTTTGATGATGGTGATGGGCATAGACGTTTGGGATTATCTCGCTCGACTGAGGAGGTCTCCTCCGATTCAGACAGAGAGTTGAGTGATGAGAGTCGGTTCCTCACTGATTCTGAGGAGATTCATACTCCGACAGCCCCAGATGCAGTTATTGAGAGTTTTGATAGTGAGCGGATTGCGAGCTCTTCTCGGGGCTTCTCCCTCGTGAAGGGTCGTCGTAATTCAGCCACAGCAGCCCAGTACTACCCGTTTTGTGGTTATTTCAAATCGCCGCACCCAGGGACCGACTACCCAGGCTCCAATAGATCCGCCTCAGGGCCCCACGCTCGATGAGTCTCGGCCGGTGGACACTTCGCCGCCAGGAGCACCCTTAGATCCTCCTGCCTCACACCCTGATGATGTCACCAGTTCCCCGAGTGTTATACCAGTGCACACAGTGGACCACACTTCGGTTGGATTTAACTCACACTCCACGGACATCCCCGATTTTGATGATGGTGATGGGCATAGACGTTTGGGTTTATCTCACTCGACTGAGGAGGTCCCCTCTGATTCAGATAGAGAGTTAGGCGATGAGGGTCGGTTCCTCACTGATTCTGAGGAGATTCCTCCACAGCCAGCCTCAGATGCAGTTATTGAGAGCTTTGATAGTGAGCAGGTTGCGAGCTCTTCTCGGGATTTCTCCCCCGTGAAGGGTCGCAGACTCCGTACTCGTCAGAGGCGGATGCGGCATCGCTCCCCCACCCCGAATGTTCCCTTATATGGAACATTCGGGGGCTTAGTAAAACCCCCGCCATCCACAGATTGCGGAAATTGATTCGTATGCATCGACTGTCTTTGATTTGTATTTTGGAGTCGTTTATTTCGGTGGATCGCCTTGAGGATACCAGGGTGCGGCTTGGGATGGAGCATGGTATTTCTTCTCAGTCTGGGAAGATTTGGATTTTTTGGTCGGCTCCTTTCTCGGTGGAGCTACTTCACGACATGGGGCAGGTGATTCACTGCCGGGTTAGTCACTCCCTCCTTCCTGATCCTGTGTTAGTTTCTTATGTTTATGCTAGTTGTTTTATGGATGTGCGAGAGGATTTATGGGCTGCGCTTGAGTCCTTTGCCGATAGCCATGACCTTCCATGGATTGTCGGAGGTGATTTCAATGTTGTTCAGGCTGTTTCCGAGATTTCAGGCGGTCATCCACAGCCTCAGGGGGCCATTGATGCTTTTAACTTAGCATTGCTTGATTGTGGTTTAGAGGATGCGGGTTTTGTTGGTAGTCCGTTTACATGGACTAATGGGCACACCTGGCGGCGGCTTGATAGAGTTGTTTGCAACGCCCGTTGGTCCGCTATTTTCTCCGTTCTTCGGGTCTCTCACCTGAATCGCACTGCATCTGATCACTCTCCCCTTCTTCTGGCCTGGGATCGAGATATTACTAGAGGCCCATCTCGGTTTAAGTTCCTCCATGTCTGGCTTAAACACCCGGGTCTCATAGACATTGTGCGGCACTCCTGGGACACTCCCGTGGTCGGCGCCGGGATGAGAGCTTTTCAGCAGAAGCTTGTTCGGTTGAAGCTCTGCTTGAAAACTTGGAATAAAGATGTGTTTGGCAACGTCTTCTCTCAGGTTCAGCAGGCGGAGGAGGAGGTGGCTCAGAAGGAGAGATTATATGATATCTCTGGATCAGCTGTTGATAGAGCTTCTTTTTCTGAGGCTCGGGCTCGATTACAGCAGGCTCTACTCCGTGAGGAGATCTTTATGCGCCAGCAGTCTAGTGTTAGATGGGTCCGTGAGGGCGATTCAAACACCCGCTTCTTCCATGCGATGATCCGGAAAAAGCGCCAGTTATTCCATATCCACAGGATTCGTGATGATTCATCTTCTGAGTGGATTACTGATCCTTCTGCTGTTACCGCCTCCGCCGTTGGTTATTTTCGGGGTTTATTATCTGGAGCCGCCGGACAGTTCCAGCAGACTGACTTCGACACTATTCCCTCCCTTGTGACAGCGGAGGATGATGCGGTTTTATGCAGGGAGCCGGATATTGATGATGTTAGACGGGCGGTCTTTTCCATTGATCCTGAGAGCGCTCCGGGTCCTGATGGCTTCTGTGCTAGGTTTTACCAGTCTTGTTGGGACATCATAGGGCGGGATTTGTTAGATGCTGTTCTCGATTATTTCCGAGGTTCGGCCATGCCCAGGGGTTTTCAGAGTACTTTTTTGGTCCTTCTGCCCAAGAAGGAATCCCCTTCCTCTTGGGCTGATTTCCGGCCGATTAGTCTATGTAACGTAAGCAACAAGGTTATCACCAAGTTGCTCGTTCAGAGACTGTCACCCATCCTGCCTCGGATTATCTCCCCTACCCAGAGCGGCTTTGTTCCCGGACGAGTTATTCATGACAACGTGCTCCTAGTTCAAGAACTCGCTCATGATCTCAACCGACGTACCCGTGGCTACAATGTGGTGTTGAAACTAGATATGGAAAAGGCTTATGATCGTCTGTCTTGGCCCTTCATTCTTCAGATGCTTCGCTGTTTTGGGTTCTCGGAGCGTTGGATTTCCTTGATTCGGAGAGCTGTCTACGGCCCTTGGTTTTCGGTGCTAGTGAATGGAGCCATCCATGGGTATTTTCAGTCTGAGAGGGGTCTTCGGCAGGGAGATCCCATCTCTCCTTGTCTCTTTATTATTGCTGCTGAGTTTCTATCTCGAGGTTTAGATCACCTATATTCCCGGTACCCTTCGGTTAGGTACCGATCTGCAGCCCCTACTGACATCTCCCATTTGAGCTTTGCGGATGACATTGTTATTTTTGCAAATGGGAGTCGATGTAGTTTACAGCGGGTCATGGATTTCCTTCAGCACTATCAGGCGGTTTCGGGGCAGTCGATTAGTCGGACCAAGAGCAGCTTCTACATTGGGAAACCGGCTTCAGCCTCCTGTCGGACTATTGTGCACTCAGTTACTGGTTTTCAGTGGCGACAGCTCCCCTTTATTTATCTTGGGTGTCCGATCTTCACCGGATGCCTCAAGATTTCTTACTTTGATGATATGGTCCGGAAGGTCAGGGAGAGGATCTCCGGCTGGGCCAACCGACTGCTCTCCTTTGGTGGGAAGCTGATTCTCATTCGCCACGTGCTGTCTGCCTTGCCTTTGCATTTATTTCATATTCTCCGCCCTCCCTCGACGGTGATCCAGAGCTTAGAGAGACTATTCACCCGATTCTTATGGGGTGATTCCGAGGGGAGACGGCGGATCCACTGGTGTAGATGGCCGGCAGTTTGTTTTCCTGTTGATGAGGGCGGCCTCGGCATTCGGTCCTTCGATGATATGGCAGAGGCTTTTGAGATCAAACTCTGGTGGCGGTTCCGTCAGCAGAGTTCGCTTTGGGCTTCCTTTATGAAGTCCAAGTATTGTCGAACCTTGCATCCGGGCATTATTCAGTTTCACTATCCTGCCTCCCCTCTTTGGAGACGTCTTTGTTTGATTCGTAATACGGCTGGTCCTCATGAGCGTTGGCTTGTTGGGCAGGGAGAGTGCAGTTTCTGGTATGATTGCTGGTTGGGCTCTTGCCCCTTATATTTTTTTAACCCTGCTGCGGCTTCCTCGCGGCCGGTTTCCTTTTATTGGCAGGGCACAGTCTGGGACAGAGGCAAGCTGGAGGACATTCTACCTATATCTATTGTTGAGCAGATTTTATTGGTGCCTATTTCTTGTGCGGAGCCAGATTTGATTTGTTGGGATCTTAGCCCCGATGGCACTTTTCATTTACGGACTGCTTGGGAGCATGTGCGGTGCACTAGACCGCGAGATGAGGTTTATTCCCTTATCTGGCAGAGACACATCCCATCGAGAGTATCTTTCTTTCTATGGAGACTCCTTCACGGTTTTCTAGCTACTGATGATGCCTTGTGCTCGAGGGGATTTCACATGGTTTCTAGGTGTGTGTGCGGTCGGGAGGTTGAGACCCTTCGCCACCTTTTTCTGGACTGCCCGAGGACCCGTCTCATTTGGGGTCACTACCAGCGGATTTTGGGGATGCGAGAGCTTGGATTCATGTCTCCCCGTGCGTTGCTTCTCATTTGGAGACGTCGTGCCCCCTCCCGACATCATCTTCGGGTCCTTCTGCCTTGCTTCATTTTATGGCAAGTGTGGAAGGCCCGAAATGCTTTCCGGTTCCACTCGCAGTCTTTCTCTACTGATGCAGTTATCTATCAGGTTGGCGCCGACCTTAGCCTTGCTGGTTCTGCTTTTGGTTTCAAGCCTCCCCAACTGAGGGGAGTCTTGGATTCCCGGTTTTTGGAGGGCTTGAGAGTCTTGGCTACCCCCAGGAGACTGATACGATTAGTTGCCTGGACCAGACCTTCTCCTGGTGTGGTCAAGCTGACTGTGGATGGTTGCTCGAGGGGCAACCCTGGGATGGCTGCTTCCGGGGGTATCTTACGGGATCACCGTGGTGTTGCCTTAGCTGCTTTTGCATCATTCTTGGGTCACAAGCCTATCTTATACGCTGAGCTCATGGCGGTTTGCGAGGGTTTGGAGTTGGCTTCTCAGCTGGGCCACTCGGTTCTCGAGGTTGAGTCGGATTCTGCTACGGTGGTATCATGGGTTCTCTCCCAGGGTCCAGTTCGGTGGGATTATTCGTATATTCTGCGTCAGGCATGCCGCTTGATATCTTCGGCATCCATTCAGGTGAGACATGTCCTCCGCGAGGCTACTTCGGCAGCAGACTTCTTGGCCAACTGGGCTTGTTCTCATAAATCTAGTCGGCGTTTCTTTTCCTATCAGGAGCTGCCTAGAGGCCTATTGGGTATCATTCGCACAGACGCCCAGTCGATTCCATATGTGAGACGATAGGTTTTGTCATATGTCATATTTCATTTTGTTTTTCATTATCTCGGGGAGGTTTTGGCTCATGTCCCCCTCCTATGTATCTTTCGTTTTCTCGGTTGTATTTGACAGGTAGGGGTCCCGCCTAACCCCCCACCTTCTTTGGTGGTTTCTAAAAAAAAAAACCCTAAACCCTAAACCCTAAACCCTATAAACCCTAAACCCCTAAACCCCTAAACCCCTAAACCCCTAAACCCTAAACCCTAAACCCTAAAACCCTTAAACCCTTAAACCCTAAACCCTAAAACCCTAAACCATAAACCCCTAAAACCATAAACCCTAAACCGTAAACCCTAAACCCCACGGCCAAAACCCCAAACCCCTAAACCCTAAACCCTAAACCCTAAACCCTAAAACCCTAAAACCCTAAACCCTAAACCCTTAAACCCTAAAACCCTAAAACCCTAAAACCCCAAACCCAAAACCCCAAACCCCAAACCCCAAACCCTAAACCCTAACCCCAAAACCC
>MKYO02027787.1:129496-168453 GCA_002013955.2 Citrus medica | reverse complement strand
CCAGCCCCACCCCCCAAGGCTATAGCCCACCCATTTTTTTGGCCTTTTTCCACAAGGGGGCTTTGGCGCCCCGAGCTTCTGGCGCTTATTTTTTGGCGCGGCTGTACCCGCGGCTTATTTTCTGTGCATGGAGGCCACTCGTAAAGTCTCGCCCCATTCCGAGTCCGGCGGACGAACTTAGCCAGCCCCACCCCCCAGGGCTATAGCCCATCCATTTTTTTGGCCTTTTTCCGCAAGGAGGCTTTGGCACCCCGACCTTCGGGCGCTTATTTTTGGGCGCGGCTGTGCCCGCGGCCTATTTTTGGCACACGGAGGACCCTCGCGTTTGTCTCGCCCCATTCCGATTCCTACGAACGAACTTCGCCAGCCCCACCCCCCAAGGCTATAGCCCACCCGTTTTGTAGGCCTTTTTTTTGCAGGGGGACTTTGGCGCCCCAACCTTCGGGCAATTATTTTTGGGCACGGCTGTGGCCGCGGCCAATATTTGGGACACGGAGGCCCCTTGCAAAGCCTCGTCCTATTCCGAGTCCGGCGGACAAACTTTTCCAGCCCCACCCCCCAAGGCTATAGCCCACCCATTGTTTTGGACTTTTTTCGCAGGGGGACTTTGGCGCCCCAACCTTCGGGCGCTTATTTTTGGGCGCGACTGTGCCCGTGGCCTATTTTTGGCACACGGAGGCCCGTTGCAAAGTGTCGCCCCGTTCCGAGTCCGGCGGACGAACATTTCCAGCCCCATCCCCTAAGGCTATAGCCCACCCGTTTTTTTGGCCTTTTTCCGCAGGGGAGGTTTTGGCGCCCCAACCTTCGGACGCTTATTTTTGGACGCGGCTGTGCCCGTGTCCTATTTTTTGCACACGGAGGCCCCTCGCAAAGTCTCGCCCCATTCCGAGTCCGGCGGATGAACTTCGCCAGCCACACCCCCCAAGGCTATAGGCCACCCATTTTTCTGGCCTTTTTCCGCAAGGGGGCTTTGGCGCCCCGACCGTCGGGCGCTTATTTTTGGGCGCGGTTGTGCCCGCGGCCTATTTTTGGTACACGGAGGCCCCTCGCAAAGTCTCGCCCCATTTCGAGCCCGGCGGACGATCTTCGCCAACCCCACCCCTCAAGACTATAGCCCACCCATTTTTTTGGCCCTTTTCCGTTGGGGGGTTTTGGCGCTCCAACCTTCGGGCGCTTATTTTTGGGTGCGGCTGTGCCTGCGGCCTATTTTTGGCACACGGAGCCCCTCACAAAGTCTCGCCTCATTCCGAGTCCGGCGGACGAACTTCGCCAGTCCCACCCCCAAAAGCTATAGTCCACCCATTTTTTTGGCCTTTTTCCGCAAGGGGGCTTTGGCGCCCTGAGCTTCTAGCGCTTATTTTTTGGCGCGGCTGTACCCGCGGCTTATTTTTTGTACATGGAGGCCACTCGTAAAGTCTCGCCCCATTCCGAGTCCGGCGGACGAACTTAGCCAACCCCACCCCCCAAGGCTATAGCCCATCCATTTTTTGGCCTTTTTCCGCAAGAAGGCTTTGGCACCCTGACCTTCGGGCGCTTATTTTTGGGCGCGGCTGTGCCCGCGGCCTATTTTTGGCACACGGAGGACCCTCGCGTTTGTCTCGCCCCATTCCGATTCCTACGAACGAACTTCACTAGCCCCACCCCCCAAGGCTATAGCCCACCCGTTTTGTAGGCCTTTTTTTTGCAGGGGGACTTTGGCGCCCCAACCTTCGGGCAATTATTTTTGGGCACGGCTGTGGCCGCGGCCAATATTTGGGACACGGAGGCCCCTCGCAAAGTCTCGCCCTATTCTGAGTCCGGCGGATGAACTTTTCCAGGCCCACCCCCCAAGGCTGTGGACCACCCATTTTTTTAGCCTTTTTCCATAGGGAGGCTTTGGCACCCCAACCTTCGGGGGCTTATTTTTTGGCGCGGCTCTATTTTTGGCACACGGAGGACCCTCGCGTTTGTCTCGCCCCATTCCGATTCCTACGAACGAACTTCGCCAGCCCCACCCCCCAAGGCTATAGCCCGCCCGTTTTGTAGGCCTTTTTTTTGCAGGGGGACTTTGGCGCCCCAACCTTCGGGCAATTATTTTTGGGCACGGCTGTGGTCGCGGCCAATATTTGGGACACAGAGGCCCCTCGCAAAACCTCGTCCTATTCCGAGTACGGCGGACGAACTTTTCCAGCCCCACCCCCCAAGGCAATAGCCCACCCATTTTTTTGGACTTTTTTCGCTCGGGAACTTTGGCGCCCCAACCTTCGGGCGCTTATTTTTGGGCGCGACTGTGCCCGTGGCCTATTTTTGGCACACGGAGGCCCGTCGCAAAGTCTCGCCCCGTTCCGAGTCCGGCGGACGAACATTTCCAGCCCCATCCCCTAAGGCTATAGCCCACCCGTTTTTTTGGACTTTTTCAGCAGGGGGGTTTTGGCGACCCAACCTTCGGACGCTTATTTTTGGACGCGGCTGAGCCCGTGTCCTATTTTTTGCACACGGAGGCCCCTCGCAAAGTCTCGCCCCATTCTGAGTCCGGCGGACGAACGTTTCCAACCTCATCCCTCAAGGCTATAGCCCACCCATTTTTTTGGCCTTTTTCCGCAAGGAGGCTTTGGCACCCCGACCTTCGGGCGCTTATTTTTGCGCGCGGCTGTGCCCGCGGCCTATTTTTGGCACATGGAGGCCCCTAGAAAAGTCTCGCCTCATTCCGAGTCCGGCGGACGAACTTCGCCAGCCACACCCCCAAGGCTATAGCCCACCCATTTTTTTGGCCTTTTTCCGCAAGGGGGCTTTGGCGCCCCAACCTTTGGGCGCATCCGTGCCCGCGGTCTATTTTTTTCACACGGAGGCCCCTCGCAAAGTCTCGCCCCATTCCGAGTCCGGCGGATGAACTTCGCCAGCCACACCCCCCAAGGCTATAGGCCACCCATTTTTCTGGCCTTTTTCCGCAAGGGGGCATTGGCGCCCCGACCGTCGGGCACTTATTTTTGGGCGCGGTTGTGCCCGCGGCCTATTTTTGGTACACGGAGGCCCCTCGCAAAGTCTCGCCCCATTTCGAGCCCGGCGGACGATCTTCGCCAACCCCACCCCTCAAGGCTATAGCCCACCCATTTTTTTGGCCCTTTTCCGTTGGGGGGTTTTGGCGCTCCAACCTTCGGGCGCTTATTTTTGGGTGCGGCTGTGCCTGCGGCCTATTTTTGGCACACGGAGCCCCTCACAAAGTCTCGCCCCATTCCGAGTCCGGCGGACGAACTTCGCCAGTCCCACCCCCAAAAGCTATAGCCCACCCATTTTTTTGGCCTTTTTCCGCAAGGGGGCTTTGGCGCCCCGAGCTTCTGGCACTTATTTTTTGGCGCGGCTGTACCCGCGGCTTATTTTTTGTGCATGGAGGCCACTCGTAAAGTCTCGCCCCATTCCGAGTCCGGCGGACGAACTTAGCCAGCCCCACCCCCCAGGGCTATAGCCCATCCATTTTTTTGGCCTTTTTCCGCAAGGAGGCTTTGGCACCCCGACCTTCGGGCGCTTATTTTTGGGCGCGGCTGTGCCCGCGGCCTATTTTTGGCACACGGAGGACCCTCGCGTTTGTCTCGCCCCATTCCGATTCCTACGAACGAACTTCGCCAGCCCCACCCCCCAAGGCTATAGCCCACCCGTTTTGTAGGCCTTTTTTTTGCAGGGGGACTTTGGCGCCCCAACCTTCGGGCAATTATTTTTGGGCACGGCTGTGGCCGCGGCCAATATTTGGGACACGGAGGCCCCTCACAAAGCCTCGTCCTATTCCGAGTCCGGCGGACAAACTTTTCCAGCCCCACCCCCCAAGGATATAGCCCACCCATTGTTTTGGACTTTTTTCGCAGGGGGACTTTGGCGCCCCAACCTTCGGGCGCTTATTTTTGGGCGCGACTGTGCCCGTGGCCTATTTTTGGCACACGGTGGTCCGTTGCAAAGTGTCGCCCCGTTCCGAGTCCGGCGGACGAACATTTCCAGCCCCATCCCCTAAGGCTGTAGCCCACCCGTTTTTTCGGCCTTTTTCCGCAGGGGGGGTTTTGGCGCCCCAACCTTCGGACGCTTAGTTTTGGACGCGGCTGTGCCCATGTCCTATTTTTTGCACACGGAGGCCCCTCGCAAAGTCTCGCCTGGACCACCCATTTTTTTAGCCTTTTTCCATAGGGAGGCTTTGGCACCCCATCCTTCGGGGGCTTATTTTTTGACGCGGTTGTGCCTGCGACCTATTTTTGGCTCACGGAGGCCCCTCGCAAACTTTCTTAAAACCAAATCTTATCTTCTTTCTGGAGCTGATACAAAATACAATTAATATCGAACTTGTCAACCTACCCCCAACATGTTCATTTTGCATGTCAGTCGGAGTGTCCACACAGAAATGAAAGGTATTATAATTCTGCTGATGTTTCGTGCCAAAAATCAACCATTTGCCAAAAGTCAACCATATTAAACACGAATTACACGAATAAACCATTGAGAGGAAAAGCACATATATGTGGAGGAAGGAGGAATTTGACATGACAACTCAAATCTAATTACAAACTATTCAGACAGTAAAAACAACTCCTTAAATCTAATTACAAACTATTCAGACACTAAAAGCAACTCCTTAAATCTAATTGCAAACAACTCATTGGCCATAAGTGTATAACTTTACAACTTAATTTGTCTTAGTTAAACAAAATGCGACCCCTTGCAGACTTGAAAAGATTGAGACTTCACACTCTTCTGCTCCTTCGATATCCGGTCCACTATGAAATTGGAATCCTAGGCCAAATCTCCACCTGATTTTGCCTGGGAGTGTACTTAGGCTTAACGATAAACTGATAAATAATGGGATAAGCCTGATAAGTTTTAATTCTAGCCCAATAACCGGCACAGGAAACCTAAAGATGGACGATGATGGGCTAAACATATCAATTTTAGCACAACAAATTTAAAGTTCAAAATAAATTTATTGTTCATCTTTTGACACCCCTCAATTTCCTGAAAAGCACCCACTTCCAACTGAAAAACCCCTTTATTCGTTTGACATTTTCAGTCATAATTATATTCAACCTAAAAGCAGAGACATACGTGGTTTCTCACACCCCATGCAAGATACTTCACCTCTTTCTTACACATGGTTTTTATTTGACTTCGTTCATTTCGATTTTTTTTTTTAAATTGATAGACCTCTGAGAATGAATACAATATAACATAACACTTTTTTTCAAGTTTTCCATGTTTAAGTTAGTGGCTTTCAAAAGTTTCGTTTGAGTTGTAAAACTTATAATAAAGTATTAAATTTGTGATTCATTGAGAATTAGAAATTTTGAACAATATTGTATTGTTTTAGGATTGGTGGCTTTCAAACATTTCTTTCTCATTTTATTAAAAAAAAGATGATTTTTTTAAAATTTAAAGATTAATTCCAACAACTAATTAAGCAAGATCAATAGGTAACATCAACACATTCAAAATTCCAGGTCTTTGTCAAAAGGGAAAAATTATAATAAAATTCATGTGAACACCCAATAAGGTTTTGGTACAAAAGGAATAAATCACAATTTTTTAATGTATTTTTTTTCCTACAAGTTTAAGTGGTCAATTTCATGGCTTCTCTGCATGCTTAGGTTCTGTATAACTTTGTGAATTATCAATCTGTAGCTTGCATTTCTTTGTCTTGGTGTACTTATAAAGGACTTTTAACCAATAATCAATTTATATTGAGTAGTGCTATATATCCCAAGCTTCATATGGCCACAATTCAAATATCAACATAGATTCTTTTCCACCATTTTTTCAATCACATAAATGCTATTGAAAAATTAAAGAGAGACTAAAAAAATGTAAGATTATCAATGTGAGCTCCCAGATGGCTAAAATCATCAGATTGCTGCATTATAAAAGTTCACAAATTTAGTAAGCACTTCAGAAAAAAAAAACAAAAATAAGTTAGTAAGTCTTCCCATTCAATTGGGCTTGATGCATTTTATTACACATTTAGCCCTAAAAAGAAATGCATCACTATCAACTGTAACGCACGCATCTACATAACCTTCACTATTTAATTGCGCACCCAGTGCTTCAGCCTCTCCATTCGCTTTTACAACATGCATTCCAAATATTTCAAGCGGTTCCTACAGATCACAGTTATTTGCACAAACAAAATGACCAATCAATCAGATACAATATTCAAATAAGCAATTACTGTTAGGTTAAAAGGTTACACATATTGTAATTTCGATGATAACAAATATGTGTCTTAAGTGATATGATAAATATTGTATTTCACATTTTCATTAGTTCTTGAAGGATAATATTTATACAAGTGAATCATGTGAAATTAAGTTCAAGACAATCACCGGACAACGGCTTGATCAAGAACAAAATTTAGCTCAACGAAGTCATTATTGTGACAAATTCTTATAAAGCCGGTATGATTTAATAAATGCATGGTTTAGTATTTGAGTTTAAAACTCAAGATTTTTTAAAACATTACTTTTCATAAAGGTTTTATATTTAAAGTTTTAAAAAAAATTAAATTTTATATTTTCGTGTCAAATTTTATTGAAATAAATTTAAAACTTATAAAATTACCAAAAAGTATATAAACACATATAATATTAAAAAAATCTAAAATCTTAGTACCCGGATTAAAACCCCGATAGCTGCCGATCTTAAAAAACCTAGCCCGGGCATCTAAAAATTTCATTCGGGCTGGGTCCGACCATTGTAATACCCTAAAACCCTAAACTCAGGTTTTGCCAACCTTACATGGGCCCCCTTATGGCTGCCTTGGAACTTTGACCTAGCCTTTTGCACGCGCTTTTCCACGGGCAACACAAGGCCGCCAAAACAAACAAGAGTCGTTTTGGAGCCCCATAGTGGTTTTGGCAGAATTTTTTCTAAAATTTAAAAAAAATAATTGATTTTTTTCTACATAATTTTGGAATAAATTCCCAAACAAACTATCAAAGCCTCCTTGCGGCAATGGGTCATTGCTTCAGGGCACTCCCACTGGCCTAAGCGATATTCCAGGTTAGAAAAACAAGGTTACTTTTGGAGATAAACTCAATTCCTCCCCTCAGGCCCTTAGGCCAAATGCTATATCTCACTTGTTTTGGCCTTTCCTCATGGGCCCCCCTAGGGCTGCCTTGAAACTTTGACTCGACCTTCTGCACGCGCCTTCCCACATGCGATTCGAGGACGGCAGAAAAAAAAAACATGATTCGTTTTGGAGCCCCGAAGTGGTTTTGGCAAAATTGTTTCTAAAATTGCATGAAAAATCGATTTTTTTTACATAATTTTTGAATAAATTCCCAAAAAATTAACAAAGCCTCCCCGCGTAGATGGGTACTACTTGTAAGCACTCCCACTGGCCAAAGGGATATCCTAAGGGAAAGAAACAGGGTTAATTTTGGAAAGAAACAAGGGGCTACCTTGGTGCTTTGACCCAGCCTTCTGCACGCTCCTTCCCACAGGCAATGGGAGGTTGCCAGAAAAAACGAGAGTCGTTTGGGAGCCCCGAGTTGTTTTGGCGGATTTTTTTTCTAAAATTCCAATAAAAATCTAAAATCCCCACGGTGGTGGGACACTTCTTGGGAGCACTCACGTTGGCCCAAGGAATGCTCCAGGGGAAAGAAAAAAGGTTATTTTTGGAGAGAAACACAACTCCTCCCCTCGGGGCCCAAGGCCATATGCTATAGCATATCCACTTGGTCTTTTCCTCATGGGCCTCCCGAGATGGGTGGGCTATAGCCTTGGTGGGGGGCGCGGGCGAAGTTCGTCCACCGGACTCGGAATGTGGTGAGGCTTTACGAGGGGCCTCGGTGTGCCGGCAGAGAGTTGCGGGCACAGCAGCGCCCAAAAATAGTGCCCCAAGGTCGGGGTGCCAAAAAGGCCCCAGGGGCCCCGAGACGGGTGGGCTATAGCCTTGGTGGGAGGCGCGAGCGAAGTTCGTCCCCTAAACTCAGAATGGGGCGAGGCTTTGTGAGGGGCCTCGGTGTGCCTGCGAGGAGTCGCGGGCACAGCTGCACCAAAAAATAAGCGCCCGAAGGTCGGGGTGCCAAAACCCCCCAGCGGAAAAATGCCAAAAAGACGGGTGAGCTATAGCCTTGGTGAGGGGTGCAGGCGAAGTTCTTCCGCCAAACACGAAATGGGACGAGGCTTTACATGGGCCCTCAGTGTGCCCGCGGGGAGTCGCGGCATAGTCGCGCCAAAAAATAAGCGCCCGAAGGTTGGGGTCCCAAAACACCCCAGCGGAAAATGGCCAAAAAGACAGGTGGGCTATAGCCTTGGTGGGGGGCGCGGGTGAACTTCGTCCGCCAGACTCAGAATGAGGCGAGGCTTTGCGATCGTCCTCAGGGTGCATTTCTAATAGTTGCGGGCAAATCCCAGATTGCTACAGTACTTGTTGCTCTAACATCCGCAACCATACTGCATTATCCCCTATTGTGCTTTACTTCTTTTGTGGTTATCTTCTTTCCTCTTCTTGCTCGCCTAATGCCTCAACATCCCCTCATGAATCAAGACTTTCTGAAAACCTACAATTATGCACCTGTTTTTAGTACAAATTACTTTAATTTAAACAAAACTTATTAAGACATAACTAAAATGAATGTTTTCGCAAAATATAAACAAAATGTAATAAAAACACCTTCTTGGATCTCTAAGTGATCTTGATTTAAGCCTAGAAAAGATGTAATAACTCTTATTTCCTAGAATTATCACACCCCCAAACTTAAACCATTACTTGCCCTCAAGTAATGACACATACTAACACCTCAAGCAAACAATCATGCACAAAACTTTAGCTCTTTCATTAAATTTGCAAGGATTCTTACACCTTCATATCACAATCTCAATCATGCAAAATGACCATAGTAAATCAGTTCTAGACTTAAGTTTCTTTCTATCCATAGTGTGTGTGTGTGCTTCTTTGATTGAATTCTAGAGATGTTATAACATCACCAAGGAACTGTATAAATTTTAGCAGTGATAACACTTCATTAATAAATAGGGTAGCATAAATTTCTCATACTCAAACTGTGATGATTTTAGGATTAATAAACTAGGGAGTATTCAACCTCCTCGCTGTAACATTTATCTTTCATGTGAATGTCAATCAACTGTAATTATGACACTCAATTACTCAAACCATGCCCAGATCAGAGCTACTACAGCAATATCTATAATATAATCTTATTTAGAGGTATCTTTTACTCAAGGCTGAACATGGGGCTCATGAACAGACCTGGCTACTCAATGCCTTAAACAGAGGACTTTTTTTTCTCTCTTTTTTTTTTATATGTGCTGCAGCACTACTCATAACTCATGCTACCTTTGAACACAATTCTACATATGGGGTACATACTCAAATCTGGTTACTCAGCAACTTGAGCCATTGGAACAGAGTTTATTTCATAGATATCACAGTCAATCAAACTTGCTTTTCCCCCCAAACTTAAGATCTTGTCTATTCTTTGGCTCTGCACTGGCAGTCTCATACAATTCAACCAAAGTCTAAGTGTCGGGACAGAATTTCACTACCATCGATAACTATCTCTACTTAGCATTCTCACAAATACTAAATAACACTCAATTTATCTTCATTAGGTTTCTAAATCCATACACAAATATTAGATAGCAGAACTTCACACAACACAAACATAAACATATGTATTCGAAAACACAATCCCCCTAAACTTGAGAATTATTGTGTCCTCACAAGCATACATAACAAAGGCACACGAGTGGACAAGGATATGGAAGACCTTAGCAAATACAACACAATTTGAAAAATAGAAAGAAAGAAAAGTGGGGGGTTTTTTTTTTAGAACAAAAAATGAACTAGCAAGGAAAGAGTACTCCCCTGTGGTGGGGACTGCGGCACATGACAGGATGCTATCAACGCTTCTTGGATGCACTGCGCAGCTTATCCTTTGGGGAAGCTTGTGGGGAAGTAGCTGGCAATGTCTTTGTCTTTTTCTTCACGGGGCTGGTGAGAGGAGTTGTGGCTGGGATAGCTGGCATACTTGCCACTGATTTGGTCCGTTTTGGTTGTGGCGAGGTTGTTGTAGCAGTGCCTTTAGATGTACTTCCTTTTCTTTTGCTGGATTGCCGTGGACTGGTACAAACAAGCTGGCTAGGAGTTTGCTGTTGAGGAATTAGAGTTGCTGCATCAGCTGCATGGCCCTCAGCTATGATGCCAGCGATGATATTAAGTAGCTGCTTGGCTTCTGCAGGTGTGGACGTAACTTTGGTTGTTGCAGTAGCCAACTCAGCATCAACTTGCTCCAATTCATCTTCAGAGGCTAGAGGTGTTGCCATTTTTGCTTTACCCTTGCCTGCAAGGACTGTACTGGACGGTTCCTCTTCAGGGTCTTCCTCCTCCTCTTCTTGAATAATGTGCCTTTTCTGGTCTTGGACTGAGTGGGGATGGAAGGTTCCTCAAGTTCTATGGGAAGCCCTCGAACAATGACATATAACAAGACCAACTTCTCTTGTTAAACCGTAGTAGCGTGAGTGGTTGGCATAAGCTTAGATTTCAGAAATTTTACCCACACCTTAGCAATAGGTTTCAAATCTATCCTATTAACTACATGCCCTTTCTCGTTAACCCACGATGCCCCTTCGATTGTAAAAGTTGTGAAAATGGTGTTCCATTTTTTCGGGGTTAATTTACCAAGCAACTTGGCATACTTACAATTAATTTCAGTAGGTAAATTATAAAAAGCATTTATGACACGGGAGTCTAATGGAACAAGTGTATTTCTTACCCAAATGTTGTGCTGATCCGGGCTTACCAAATTGGCATAAAATTCTTTGACTAATGGTAGCACAAGATCTCGAGGGTGGTTGCAAAACTCTAACCATCCCCGCTTTCTGCAGCATTGTGTATTGTTTGCAATATTCTAGTGAGTCCTTCTGGAAATTGAAACCCTTTTTCTTCTAGAATTCTACGCGGCTCTATGAATTCTTCATATTTTTCTTCGGCGTGGTAACTCTGGAAGTGTGACGAATCTTTGAGGCGGCTGGCTGTTTTCTTAGACCTCGGCATTATTGTAGCAGTACCAAATTAAAGCTAATGTCCCTGATAGTAAAATGAGAAGAAGAGGTTAAGAATTATGAGGGTTGTACTTTGCGAATGAGATGGGGAATAGTGCCATAAAGCACTACGCACAACGACTCCTTTTTATAGTGGACTTTAATTGAAGATAAACACGGTAACTAAAGATAAATGAGCGCCCGAAGGTCGGGGTGCCAAAACCCCCAGCGGAAAATGGCCAAAAAGAAAGGTGGGTTATAGCCTTGGTGGGGGATGCGGGCGCACTTTGTCCGCCGGACTACGAATAGGGCGAGGCTTTGTGAGGGGCCTCGGTGTGCTAAAAATTAGCCCCGCGCACAGCCGTTCCCAAAAATAAGCGCCCGAGGGTCGGGGTGCCAAAACCCCCCAGCGGAAAATGGCCAAAAAGACGAGTGGACTATAGCCTTGGTGGGGTGCGCGGGCGAACATCGTCCGCCGGACTCCGAATGGAGCAAGGCTTTTGTGAGGGCCTCGGTGTGCCAAAAATAAGCCGAACGCACAGGCACAGCAAAAAATAAGTGCCCGAGAGTTGAGGTACCAAAACCCCCAGCGGAAAATGGCCAAAAAGACGGGTGGGCTATAGCCTCTGTAGGGGGCGCGGACAAACTTCGTCCACTGGACTCCGAATGGGGCGAATCTTGCGAGGGGCCTCGGTGTGCAAAAAATAAGCCGTGGGCACAGCCGTACCAAAAATAAGCGCCCGAGGGTCGGGGTGCCAAAACCTCCCAGTGGAAAATGGCCAAAAAGACGGGCGGGCTATAGCCTTGGTGGAGGGCGCAGACGAACTTCCTCTGCTGGACTCCAAATGGGGCGAATCTTTCCGATGGGCCTCGGTGTGCAAAAATAAGCCGCGGGCACAGCCGTACCAAAATATAAGCGCCCGAAGGTCGGGGTGCCAAAACCCCCCAACGGAAAATGGCCAAAAAGATAGGTGGACTATAGCCTTGGTGGGGGGCACGGGCGAACATCGTCCGCCGGACTCCGAATGGGGCGAGGCTTTGCGAGGGGCCTCGGTGTGCCAACAACAAGTCGCGGGCACAACTGTGCCTAAAAATAAGCGGCCGAAGGTCGGGGTGCCAAAATCCCCCAGCGGAAAATGGCCAAAAAGACGGGTGGGCTATAGCCTTGGTGGGGGGCGCGGGCGAACTTCGTCCACCGGACTCCGAATGGGGCAAGACTTTGCGAGGGGCCTCGATGCGCCAAAAATAAGCCGCAGGCACAGTCGTGCCCAAAAATAAGCGCCCGTAGGTCGGGGGGCCAAAACCCCCCAGCGGAAAATGGCCAAAAAGACGAGTGGGCTATAACCTTGGTGAGGGGCATGGACGAACTTCGTGTGCCGGACTCCGAATGGGGCGAGGCTTTACGAGGGGCGTCGGTGTGTAAAAATAAGCCGCGCCCAAAAATAAGCGCCCGAAGGTAGGGGTACCAAAACACCCCAGCGGAAAATGGCCAAAAAGACGGGTGGGCTATATCCTCGGTGGGGAGCGCGGGCGAACTTTGTCCGCCGGACTCCAAATGGGGCGAGGCATTACCAGGGGCCTCGGTATGCCAAAAATAAGCCGCGTGCACAGTCGCGTCCAAAAATAAGCACCTAAAGGCTGGGGTGCCAAAAACCCCTAGCGGAAAATGCCCAAAAAGACGGGTGGGCCATAACCTCGGTGGGGGGTCGCGAGCGAACTCCGTCCGCCAGACTCCGAATGGGGCGACGCTTTACGAGGGACCTCGATGCGCCAAAAATAAGCCGCGGACACAGTTGCACAAAAAAATAAGCGCTCGAAGGTCTGGGTACCAAAACACCCCAACGAAAATTGGCCAAAAAGACGGGTGGGCTATAGCCTTGATGGGGGGCGCTGGCGAACTTCGTCCGCCGGACTCCGACTGGGGCGAGGATTTGCCAGGGGCCTCGATGTGCCAAAAATAAGCCGCGGGCCCAACCACACCCAAAAATAAGTGCCCGAAGGTCGGGGCGCCAAAACCCCCCAGCGGAAAACGTCCAAAAAGACGGGTGGGCTATAGCCTCGGTGGGGGGCGCGGGCGAATTTCGTCCGCCGGACTCCAAATGGGGCGACGCTTTGCCAAGGGCCTCGATGTGCCAAAAATAAGCTGCGGGCCCAGCCGCGCCCAAAAATAAGGGCCCGAAGGTCGGGGTGCCAAAATCCCCCAGCAGAAAATGGCCAAAACGACAGAGAGGCTATAACCTTAGAGAAGGGGCACGGGCGAACTTCCTCCGCCAGAATTTGAATGGGTCGAGGCTTTGCGAGGGGCCTCGGTGTGCCAAAAATAAGCTGCGGGCATAGTCGCACCCAAAAATAAGCGCCCAAATGTCGGGGTGCCAAAACACCCCAGCAGAAAATGGCCAAAAAGATTGGTAGGCTATAGCCTTGGTGGGGAGCGCGGACAAAGTTCGTCCGCCGGACTCCGAATGGGGCAAGGTGTTACTAGGGGCCTCAGTGTGCCAAAAATAAGCAATGTGCACAGCCGCGTCCAAAAATAAGCACCCGAAGGCCGGGGTGCCAAAAACCCCCAGCGGAAAAAGGCCAAAAAGACGGTTGGGCTACAGCCTTGGTGGGGGCGCGGGCGAACTTCGTCCGCCGGACTCCCAATAGGGCGAGACTTTGCGAGGGGCCTCAATGTGCCAAAAATAAGTCACGGGCACAGTCGCGCCCAAAAATAAGCGCCCGAAGGTCAGGGTGCCAAAACCCCCTAGCGGAAAATGACCAAAAAGACAGGTGGGGTATAGCCTTGGTCGAGGGCGCGGGCGAACTTCGTCGGCCGGACTCCGAATGAGGTAAGGCTTTGCGAGGGACCTTGGTGTGCCAAAAATAAACCGCGTGCACAACTGTGGCAAAAAATAAGCGCCCTAAGGTCGGGGTGTCAAAATCCCCCAGCAGAAAATGGCCAAAAAGACGGGTGGGCTGTAGCCTTGGTGGGGACGCGGGCGAACTTCGTCCGCCAGACTCCAAATGGGGCGAAGCTTTGCAAGGGGCCTCGATTTTCCAAAAATAAGCCACGGGCCCAGCCGCCCCCAAAAATAAATGCCCGAAAGTCAGGGTGCCAAAACCCCCCAGCATAAAATGGCTAAAACGATGGGTAGGCTATAGCCTTGGTGGGGGGCACGGGCGAAATTCGTCCGCCGTACTACGAATGGGGCGAGGCATTACCAGGGGCCTCGGTGTGCCAAAAATAAGCCTCGTGCACAGCCGCGTCTAAAAATAGGCACCCGAAGGCCGGGGTGCCAAAACCCCCCAGCGGAAAAAGGCCAAAAAGACGGTTGGGCTATAGCCTTGGTGGGGGGCGCGGGCAAACTTCGTCCACCGGACTCCCAATAGGGCGAGACTTTGCGAGGGGCCTCAATGTGCCAAAAATAAGCCACGTGCACAGCCGCGTCTAAAAATAGGCACCCGAAGGCCGGGGTGCCAAAACCCCCCAGCGGAAAAAGGCCAAAAAGACGGGTGGGCTGTAGCCTTGGTGGGGACGCGGGCGAACTTCGTCCGCCGGACTACGAATGGGCCGAGGCATTACCAAGGGCCTCGGGGTGCCAAAAATAAGCCACGTGCACAGCCGCGTCTAAAAATAGGCACCCGAAGGCCGGGGTGCCAAAACCCCCCAGCGGAAAAAGGCCAAAAAGACGGGTGGGCTGTAGCCTTGGTGGGGACGCGGGCGAACTTCGTCCGCCGGACTACGAATGGGCCGAGGCATTACCAAGGGCCTCGGGGTGCCAAAAATAAGCCACGTGCACAGCCGCGTCTAAAAATAGGCACCCGAAGGCCGGGGTGCCAAAACCCCCCAGCGGAAAAAGGCCAAAAAGACGGGTGGGCTGTAGCCTTGGTGGGGACGCGGGCGAACTTCGTCCGCCGGACTACGAATGGGCCGAGGCATTACCAAGGGCCTCGGGGTGCCAAAAATAAGCCACGTGCACAGCCGCGTCTAAAAATAGGCACCCGAAGGCCGGGGTGCCAAAACCCCCCAGCGGAAAAAGGCCAAAAAGACGGGTGGGCTGTAGCCTTGGTGGGGACGCGGGCGAACTTCGTCCGCCGGACTACGAATGGGCCGAGGCATTACCAAGGGCCTCGGGGTGCCAAAAATAAGCCACGTGCACAGCCGCGTCTAAAAATAGGCACCCGAAGGCCGGGGTGCCAAAACCCCCCAGCGGAAAAAGGCCAAAAAGACGGGTGGGCTGTAGCCTTGGTGGGGACGCGGGCGAACTTCGTCCGCCGGACTACGAATGGGCCGAGGCATTACCAAGGGCCTCGGGGTGCCAAAAATAAGCCACGTGCACAGCCGCGTCTAAAAATAGGCACCCGAAGGCCGGGGTGCCAAAACCCCCCAGCGGAAAAAGGCCAAAAAGACGGGTGGGCTATAGCCTTGGTGGGGGGCGCGGGCAAACTTCGTCCACCGGACTCCCAATAGGGCGAGACTTTGCGAGGGGCCTCAATGTGCCAAAAATAAGTCGCGGGCACAGTCGCACCCAAAAATAAGCGCCCGAAGGTCAGGGTGCCAAAACCCCCTAGCGGAAAATGGCCAAAAAGACAGGTGGGGTATAGCCTTGGTCGGGGGCGCTGCCGAACTTCGTCCGCCGGGCTCTGAATGAGGCAAGGCTTTGCGAGGGACCTTGGTGTGCCAAAAATAAACCGCGCGCACAACCGTGGCCAAAAATAAGCGCCCTAAGGTCGGGGTGTCAAAATCCCCCAGTGAAAAATGGCCAAAAAGACGGGTGGGCTGTAGCCTTGGTGGGGACGCGGGCGAACTTCGTCCGCCAGACTCCAAATGGGGCGAAGCTTTGCGAGGGGCCTCAATTTTCCAAAACTAAGCCGCGGGCCCAGCCGCCTCCAAAAATAAATGCCCGAAAGTCAGGGTGCCAAAACCCCCCAGCAGAAAATGGCTAAAACGACGGGTAGGCTATAGCCTTGGTGGGGGGCACGGGCGAAATTCGTCCGCCGGACTACGAATGGGGCGAGGCATTACCAAGGGCCTCGGTGTGCCAAAAATAAGCCACGTGCACAGCCGCGTCTAAAAATAGGCACCCGAAGGCCGGGGTTCCAAAACCCCCCAGCGGAAAATGGCCAAAACGAGGGGTGGGCTATGGCCTTGGTGAGGGGCGCGGGCGAACTTCGTCCGCCAGACTCCGAATGGGGCGAGGCTTTGCGAGGGGCCTCGGCGTGCCAAAAATAAGCCGCAGGCATTGTCGCAACCAAAAATAGGCGCCCAAAGGTCAGGGTACTAAAACCCCCCAGCGGAAAATGGCCAAAAAGACAGGTGGGCTAAAGCCTTGGTTGGGGGCGCGGCGAACTTCGTCCACCATACTCCGAATGGGAAGAGGCTTTGCGAGGGGCCTCAGTATGCCGAAAATAAACTGTGCGCACAACCGTGGCAAAAAATAAGCACCCGAAGGTCGGGGTGTCAAAACCCCCAGCGGAAAATGGCCAAAAAGACGGGTGGACTATAGAATTTTTGGGGGGCGAGGGCGAACTTCGTCCGCCGGACTCCGAATGGGGCGAGGTTTAGCGAGGGGCCTCGGTGTACCAAAAATAAGCCGCGGGCACAGTCGCGCCCAAATATCAGAAAATGGCCAAAAAGACGGGTGGGCTATAGCCTTAGTGGGGGGCGCGGGCGAAATTCGTCCGCCGGACTACGGATGGGGCGAGACATTACCAGGGGCCTCGGTGTGCCAAAAATAAGCCGTGTGCACAGCCGCGTCTAAAAATAGGCACCCGAAGGCCGGGGTGCCAAAACCCCCCAGCGGAAAATTGCCAAAACGAGGGGTGGGCTATGGCCTTGGTGGGGGGCGCGGGCGAACTTCGTCCGCCAGACTTCGAATTGGGCGAGGCTTTGCGAGGGGCCTCGGCGTGCCAAAAATAAGCCGCGGGCATTGTCACAACCAAAAATAGGCGCCCGAAGGTCAGGGTGCCAAAACCCCCCAACGGAAAATGGCCAAAAAGACAGGTGGGCTAAAGCCTTGGTTGGGGGCGCGGCGAACTTCGTCCACCGTACTCCGAATGGGGCGAGGCTTTGCGAGGGGCCTCGATGTGCCAAAAATAAACTGCGCGCACAACCGTGGCAAAAAATAAGCACCCGAAGGTCGGGGTGTCAAAACCCCCAGCGGAAAATGGCCAAACAGATAGGTGGACTATAGAATTTTTGGGAGGCGCGGGCGAACTTCATCCGCCGGACTCCGAATGGGGTGAGGTTTTACGAGGGGCCTCGGTGTGCCAAAAATAAGTTACGGGCACAGTCGTACCCAAAAAAAAGTGCTCGAAGGTCAGGGTACCAAAACCTCCCATCGAAAAATGGCCAAAAAGACAAGTGGGCTATAGCCTTGGTCGGGGTCGGGGGCAAGGACAAACTTCTTCCACCGGACTCCGAATAGGGTGGGGCTTTGAGAGGGGCCAAAACTAAGCTCCCAAACGTCGGGGTGCCAAAACCCCCCCGCAGAAAATGGCCTAAAAGAGAGGTGGGCTATAGCCTTGATCTGGGGCGCGGGCGAACTTCATCCGCCGAGATCCGAATGGAGCGAGGCTTTGCGATGGGCCTCGGTGTGCCAAAAATAAAACGCGCGCACAACAATTGCCAAAAATAAGCTCCCGAAGGTCGGAGTGTCAAAACCCCCTAGCGGAAAATGGCCAAAAAGACGGGTGGGCTATAGCCATGGTGGAGGGCGCGGGCGAACTTCGTCCGCCGGAATCCGAATGGGGCGAGGCTTTGCGAGGGGCCTCAGTGTGCCAAAAATAAGACACGGGCACAGTCGCGCCCAAATATCGGGGTGCCAAAACCCCCCAACGGAAAATGGCCAAAAAGACGGGTGGGCTACAGCCTTGGTGGGGGGCGCGGGCGAACATCGTCCACCGGACTCCGAATGGGGCGAGGCTTTGCGAGGGGCCTCAGTGTACCAACAATAAGCCGTGGGCACAGCTGCACGCAAAAATAAGTGGACGAAGGTCGGGGTGCCAAAAACCCCCAGTAGAAAATGGCCTAAAAAACGGGTGGGCTATAGCCTTGGTGGGGGGCGCGGGCGAACTTCGTCTGCCGGACTCCGAATGGGGTGAGGCTTTGCAAGGGGCCTCGGTGTGCCAAAAATAAGCCGCGGGCACAGCCGCGCCCAAAAATAAGCACCTAAAGGTCGGGGTGTCAAAACCCCCAACAAAAAATGGCCAAAAAGACGGGTGGGCTATAGCTTTGGTGGGGGGTGCGGGCGAACTTCGTCCGCCGGACTCCGAATGGTTTGAGGCTTTAGGAGGGGCCTCAGTGTGCCAAAAATGAACCGCGGGTACAGCCGCGCCCAAATGTCGGGGTGCCAAAATCCCCCAACAGAAAATGGCCAAAAAGACGGGTGGGTCATAGCCTTGGTAGAGGGCGGCAGGGGCGTGGCATCCACGAGACTCAGAATGGGGCAAGATTTTCTGAGGGCCCTCGAGACGCCTAGGGGAGGCGGGTATAGAGGCCCGCCAAAAAATAGTGCCCGCAGGTCGAGGGCCAAAATTCCCCAGGGGTCGCAAGGCGGGTGGCCTATAGCCTTTGTGGGGGTGGCGGGCTGTGGCCTTCGGGGGACTCGGAATGGGACAAGACTTTGCGAGGGGCCTGGCGGCGCTTGTTTGGAGGCGCCTGCATAGGCCCAACCAAAAATAGTTCCCACATGTCGTGGGGGCCAAAACGCCCTAGGGGCCCCAAGACGGGTGTGTTATAACCTTGGTGGAGGGCGCGGAGGAGTGGCATCAGCAAGACTCAGAATAGGACGGGACTTTACGAGGGTCCTCAGGCCGCCCGGGGGGAGGCGCATACAGAGCTCCGCCCAAAAATAGTGCCTACAAGTTAGGGGGCCAAAACGGCCCAGGGGCCTCGAGATGGATTGGCTATCGCCTTGGTGGGCGGAAGTGGGGTGGCCGAAGTGGGACTCGGAATTGGGCAAGGCTTTGTGAGGGGCCTCGCGGCCCCCGTGGGGACGCGCGTGTAGGGTCCTGCCCCAAAATAGTGCCCGCAAGTCGGGGGGTCCAAAGCACCCCAGGGGCCCCTAGACGGGTTTGCTATAACCTTGGTGGGGGCGTGGAGGTATGGCGTCGGTGGGACTCGGAATGGGGCGAGACTTTGCGAGGGTCCTCGGGGTGCCCAGGCAAAGGCGTGTACAGAGCCCCGCCCAAAAATAGTGTATGTAGGTTAGAGGGCCAAAACGCCCCAAGGGCCCCGAGATAGGTTGGCTATAGCCTTGGTGGGGGGTGGCCACCGCAGGACTCGGAATGGGGCAAGGCTTTGTGAGGAGTCTCATGGCCCCCTTGGGGTGGCATGTGCAGAGGCCCGCCCAAAAATAGTGCTCGCAAGTTTGGGGGGCTGAAACGCCCCAGGTGCCCCGAGACGGGTGGGTTATAGCCTTGGTAGGGGGCGCGGGGGCGTGGCGTCCACGGGACTCACAATGGGATGAGACTTTACGAGGGTCCTCGGGGTGCCCGAGCGGAGGCGCGCTCAGAGCCCCTTCCAAAAATAGTGCCGCAGGTCAAGGGGCCAAAATCTCCCAGGGACCTAGAGACGGGTGGGCTATAGTCTTGGTGGGGGTAGGCAGGGGTGGCCTCCGCTGGACTCAGAATGGGGCAAGGTTTCGCGAGGAGTATTGTATCGCCCATGGGAAGACGCATGCAGAGCCTTGCCCAAAAATAGTGCCCGCAGGTCGGGATTCCAAAAGTCACCCGGGGCCCCGAGACGGGTGTGCTATAGCCTTGGTGGGGGGCGCAGAGGCGTGGCGTCCACGGGACTCAGAATTGTACAAGAGTTTGCGAGGGTCCTCGGGGCACCCGAGGGGAGGCACATGTTGTGCAAATTTTATTGAACTCGCAAGTGCATGAATCTATTGTAGAATAGATTAATGGTGACGAGTGTCGATCCCACGAGGAGGTGGATTTTAATTATATATAGAATTAATTTTATATGAGGGTGGTTGGATTTGTGGTGAAAGTGACTTAGATTATCCTAAAATTGGAATTGAAATGGCAAGAATAAATTGAAGAGAAATCCATTAAAATGACGTACTTGGGTATCTGGATCCGTATCAACATACACCATGGGCTAAATATTCCTTATTAGTGCTAATTAAATCATGAAGCGGGTATCCACACCTCATGAACCACACTCTAATCAATATGGTGCTAAGAGCTTATAGTGCCAAATAATAATAGCATTGTACTAAGGAGCCGTTGAAACAAGGGCAGTATCTAGACAAGATTATTATTATTTGTCGACGAGAAGTCAAAACATCCACAAAAACTAGAGGGGAAGAGAAAACAAATTTACCAAATAAAGCCCATGACATATGTTGAAACTTCACCTTCAACCCAAGGTTGAAAGAAAATTTATTAAAATAAGAATAAGAATTTATTAAAATACGTAGAAAATTCAAGTTGGAGAAGGAATTACAGAAAATGAAGTCCAAAAATGGATTCAAAGATATCCAATAAAGGAGGAGGGGGGAGGCCCCCTTTTTATAGATACATTAAGTAAATCATGGTCATCAAATTAAAAACAGTTTGGACGCTCAGGAATGCACCACGTCATCAATCAACAGTGCGCGGTTTGACCACGCGGTTTGAACAGTGACGTGGTTTGACCACGCGGTTTAAACAGTCAACCGGTTTGAACAGTGACGTGGTTTGGTTGAAAATAATCATGTGAATATCCATGTACCGTACGCGCAATTTTTAGTCCACTAAGATGCTGCCACGTCACTGATCAACAGTGCATAAGAATTTTCTCCAATGGAATCATGACAGTTCATCAGTCAATGCCACATCATCAGTCAATGCCACGTCATCGATCCGTCTATATGAACAGTGTCGTGAACAATAACGTAGACAATACCGTACATGTGAATAATACCATACATATGAACAGTGACATTTTTCCTTTTATGCTGCTCTTAAGGTTTTCGACTGTCCTGAGTTCAAAAGTGATGCACATTTTACCTTCTGATCTCTCGTTCATTGTGAAATGACCATGATGCCCCTAAAATACATAAAATACTTAATTAAAATAAAACACACATAATTAAATCACAAGAAGCTTAAGTACATAAAAGTAAGGATGTTAGTAAGACTTGAAATGTAAAATGATGATTTTCTCCTTTATAAATATACATTTTCTAACACTCAACACACCCCCCAACTAGTTTATTGCTAGTCCCTAACAAATAAAGCGAAAACAAAATTCAAATCCAAAATGATTTTGAATTTTTTTTAACAATTATGTTTATTCAATCAGACTAATGATAGTAATCAAATAAAAGTATAAGCATTATCTCCAGTCTAAAAAAACATCACACCCACATCAACCATCCACATGAATCAGCCCAGTAGACTTTGTCACAACTACTTTCAAGAATGACATGTTAAACCCCAAAATCTCACTGGAAATAGTGACACTCTCACAAAGAAATTAAACCCAATAAAAATAGTCACTCTAATGAATGGTAATTGAGAGAAAATAATAAAGAAGTGATATCACATGCTCTCACCAAGATGAAAGAAATATGCCCTCAGCTTAGAAATAATACGATCTCAAGTCAAATAAAAATGCTAGTCAACCCAATTTATTTATTTATTTATTTATTTTATGCACCACTACATCTTTTTAGCTCATATAACTACCTTATACTTCATACTATAAATCCTTAAAATCAAGGACTTTTATTAGGACGTAACATAGGCTAGGGATATGGCTAACAAAATTAGGGGAAATAAGGAAAACAAAGTATATGTTTGAGAAAAAAAATAGAGATTTTTTTTTTTAAAGTTGCAAGGTAGATTTCACCTATTATTATTATTTTTTTAACTAACAATTTTTTTTTAGCTTTTGTTTGGCACAACGTCATTGAATAAAATAATTATTTACATTTTTCTCAAATACAAATAGGTGATGAAACTTATAAGATATCGGGTAATACTCCAAATCGGAGTGGGTCGAGATGATAAGTTGACAAAAAAAAGTTTTTTTTTCTTTAAGGCGCAAAAGGGTTAACTATGGATATTTCACAAAATGGATGGCTAAAAAGGTTCAAACAGGTCAAAGATGGCATTTCCATCATCTTTTAGAGCTCTAAATAATCTTCCATATCTACTAATTAGATGGACCTTCAAGATGTAGCAACACACATTTTTTTCTCTCTTTTTTTTATTTAATTTAACTTTTTTTTAAGGATTGACTCAAAGGAAATCTAGAGATCATGTATAAAATAATAAACTACTAAGTTGTATGAAGAATAGACAAAAATGATAGGCTCAAAAACTCACTTGGTATTCATTATGACATGTGCATTCCTTCAGGCAACTCATAGTTGTCTCCGACATCAACATATAGAGTAGCAAACATGGCGTAACATCACTTAAGACCAAAGATAATACAAATACTAAAATTTGAAAGTCATCATGTCATCCAATGTTAAAAAATCACACAATTTTTTTTTAAATGACAGTCTACCCCCCAACCTATTCTAAACATGAAAAGCAAAATATGCATGCAGAAATGTGAAAATGATGCAGAAAAAATAATTAGAAAAGTTACACTTAAAATGATAGAAAAAGAAAATATTTTTTTAACTAAAAAGATGTGTTTCTAGAGGCATTATACTCCATATTCAGCCATTTTCGACTCAAAAATTTGAAAGTGTATATTTATAAAGGAGAAATTAAAAAGAAAAGTCTTTTTTTTCAAACCAAGAAGATGTGTTTCTAGAGTCACTACACTTAATATTCAGCCATCTTCAACACAAAAAGTTAGCCACGGTTAGTTTCTACAACAAATAATTAGTAAAAACGTAACTAAGATTCCACAATTGTCAACTATTCCCTCCCCCCAACCAGAACGAAACATTGTCCTCAATGTTTTAAAAGAAAGAAGTAGAGTTTAAAAGATATCACCTGGGTGGTGCAACACAGAAGAAAATATTTACAAGAGAAGAGTTAAATCTAATTTGTACTTCTTACTGCGGCTACTATTACCATCATTATTTGGACGCTCCAACACAAAGGTCTGTGGGTCTGGCTCCGGTTTATAAGCTTGTAATAGATCAAGTAGCTCATTAGCAGTGTGAGCACAAATAAAAAGTTTTTTCGCTGTGGAAGGAATGAAATTATTTTTTAATGCATGGCAAAGAAATGCAATGAAACTATCATAAAAGTTATTGACATTAAACAAACCGATGGGTTTCAGGTGAATGTGCAAATGGGCTCAAGATGCTAATGTGATAAGTGCCTCTAGTGTTGCAAGATCTCCTGGAAGGAAAATAAAAGCATCAGCATGATTAAGCATTTCAGTTATTCTTTCTTGCATACCTGAGATGACTAACTCTTCTCCAGTCGGTGAGTCAGACAAACTGCCTAAAGGTTTTAGGGCTCTTGGGATGATGCCTAACACTTGGCTTCCTCTGACAAAAGCAGCTTCTGAGACCAATTTTGATAACCCTCGGTTACTTCCTCCATACACCAAGTGTAATTTTCTCTCCGCCATACTTCGACCAAGATCTATGGCTGCTTTAACGAACTCTTTATGTTTGCCATAGTTAAATCCAGAAAGCACACAAATGTTCTTGAATTATTTATTAGGAGTAGCTGCTATTGGGATACTTCTCAAAAATAATTTGTGAGTGCTTGACAGAAAATCATATTTAAGAATCTTGGTGACAGCGGGTCACAGCTATGCATGAGGTAACACGTCACTGTCAAGTAACGCGTAAAGCACATGGTTCGCGAATCAAAAAGGAAATAGTAAAAAAAAACAAGGATAAAATAAAATTATTAAAGATAATAATGCAAATGATAAAACAACAGTGAAGTAAAAGGACATTTATAGATAGTTGCAACTGTGGCTCACATCTTCCTCTAGTTTTACGTCCAGAAACGGCTTGAACGCCCTCTATGGATCGAGGATAGGCTTCTCATCTAGTTTTCTTATAAACTGACAAACAGGATTGTTTATAGTCATATTCCCGAGACTATATCGTGCATGCTCTTTCTGCAATAATCGCCATAACTGGAGAATCGCTCCTTGCACATATCCACTGGGATATGTTTTAAGAGACAAAAGGATATCATCCAATTACTCCTTATTCAATCCATCCCTAATGAATTGAATCTTATCTTTCCTGTTATCAGACATCATTCCTAAAGAACATGGTTTTTTATCGCATCTCATTCTAGCACACTTATGACCAACAACAAAAACTCTTCGAGCTCTTCGTTTTCTTGTATAATTTTCTTTACCACAACCAGGCATGTATACAATAAATTTTGGAGGCAACTCACCTGCCAATCGTACTTTGGCCTCGATAAACCAACGAATGTCAGCATGTATGTTATTCTTCATAAGCAATCACATGCGTTCGGACCGAGATTTATGGATTGTAAGGAGGGTGTTCTGAGGAAGTGAAGGGAATTGATTGTGAAGCTTTGCTAAAATCTCATTTTTGTCCAAACCTTCGCTTCATAATATCAGTTATTATAGGAAACTGAGGTAACCGACTTGATTGTCACAGAGTTCCGTTATCCCCCACTTCACCGGGGTAACAAACTAAAGCACACAAACAAAGAAAAACAAACTAAAACACATAAAGAAAATTACAATTGTCCTCTTATTGAATTTACCTCAAGCTCCAACTGGATGTTGTAGACACTTCTCTTAATGTCTCTGAGTTGGCTTTCTAAATCCTCAACATAGGATACTAACTCTGGTGGTTGCAGAGCTCAAATACGATGTGTTTTATAAAATTGAATCTGTCTTTTGAGATGAGATTTTACACGTTGAAGTGGTTTAAGAATGTCCAGGAGGAACTGTTTAGCTATAGCACTCATGATTAACAATGATAAGAGAAAACTTAATGGTTAAACAAACACACTTATGCAAAAATAATTTTAATTAGCAAAAGAATAATAAAAAGAAAGAAAAAAAATCAAATCACCGAAAAGAGAAAAAAAAACTCAATTCAAATATGGTGGGTCACTCAAATTTATTTCGGTGTCCTCTCCATGTGGTTAGTACTCTAGATATGGCTTTAATCTTTGACTATTAACTTTAAACATGATACCGTTCTTTAGGTCCTTAATTTCAATTGCCCCATGTGAAAAAAAAATATGAACAATAAATGGGCCAAACCATCGAGAGCGTAACTTACCTGGGAATAGGTGCAAGTAAGAATTGAATAAAAGTATTTTTTGACATGGAGTGAAAGATTTTCTCATAATTTGCTTGTCATGAAAGACTTTCATTCGCTGCTTGTAAATTTTGGCATTTTTGTATGGATCATTGCGAATTTCCTCAAGTTCTGCCAGTTCTAATCTTCTTTCTGAGCTACCTTGCTACATGTCAAAGTTGAATTTCTTGATGGCCCAATATGCACAATGCTCAAGTTCCACAGGTAGGTGGCAAGCTTTTCCATACACTAGCCTATAGGATACCATCCCAATCGAGGTCTTGAAAGTTGTTCTATATGCCCATAATGCATCATCAAGTCTTAATGACCAATCTTTTTTATCCGCCCTCACCGACTTTTCTAATATGTGCTTTTTCTCGATTGGAGAGCTTAACTTGGCCACTGGTATGCGGATGTTATGGGGTCTCCCCGAGACGAGTGTGCTATAGCCTTGGTGGGGGGCAATGGGGTGTGGCACCTGAAGGACTCGGAATGGGGCGACACTTTGCGACGGCCCTTCGAACACCCGAGGGGAGGCACGTGCAGAGACTCGCCCAAAAATAGTGCCTGCAGGTCAGGGGGCCAAAACGCCCCAGGGCCCCTGAGACGGGTGGGCTATAGTCTTGTGGAGGGCGGCGGGGTAGGGCCTCCGCGGGGCTCGGAATTGGCCAAGGCTTTTTGATGCACCTCTCGGTACCTGGGGGGAGCGCGTGCAGAGGCCCTCCCAAAAATTGTGCCCACAAGTCGGGGATCCAAAACGCCCCAGGGGCCCCGAGATGGGTGGGCTATAGCCTTGGTCGGGGGTGGCAAAGGGCAGTGGAGGGTGGCCTCCGCGGGACTCAGAATTTGGAAAGGCTTTGCAATGGGCCACGCAGCGCCCATGGGGAGGCGCATGTAGAGCCCCGCTCAAAAATAGTGCCCGCAGGTCGGGGCACCAAAAGTCACACGGGGCCCCGAGACAGGTGTGCTATAGCCTTGGTGGGGGGCGCGGGGGGTGGCCTCCACAGGACTCGGAATGGGACAAGGCTTTGCGAGGGGTCTCGGGGCGCCCGGGGAGAGGCGCGTCCAAAAATAGTGCCCCCAGGTCGTGGCACCAAAAGGCACCCGAGCCCCGAGACATGTGTGCTATAGCCTTGGTGGGGGGCGCGGGGCTGTGGCGTCCACGGGACTCGGAATGGGCAAGACTTTGTGAAGGTCCTCGAGGCACCTGGGAGGAGGCATGTGCATATCCCCGCCCAAAACTAAAGCCTGCAGGTTGGGGCGCCAAAAGGCACCCGAGCCCCCAAGACGGCTGTGCTATAGCCTTGGAGGAGGGCGCGGGGATGTGGCATCCGCGGGACTCGGAATGGGGTGAGACTTTGCAAGGGTCCTTGGGATGCCTGGGGGAGGCACGTGCAGTGCCCCTCCCAAAAATAGTGCCTGCAGGTCGGGGGGCTAAAACGCCCAAGGGGCCCCGAGACTGGTGTGCTATAGCCTTTGTGGGGCGGCGCGGGAACGTGGCATACGCGGGACTCGGAATGGGGCGTGACTTGTTGACGGACCCCACGACTCTCGGGGGGAGGTGTGTTCAAAGTCCTGCCTAAAAATAGTGCCTGCAAGTCGGGGCGCCAAAACGCTCAAGGGGCCCCAAGAAAGGTGTGCTATAGCTTTGGTGGGGGGCGCGGGGGTGTGGCGTCTGCGGGACTCATAATGGGGTACGACTTTGCAAGCGGCCTCGTGGCCCCTGATCGAAGGCGCGTACTGAGGCCCATCCAAAAATAGTGCCCACAGGGCAGGGGACCAAAACGTCCCAAGGAACTCGAGACGGGTGGGATATAGCCTTGGTGGGGGGTGGAGTCAGTAGGGCTCAAAATAGGGCAAGGTTGTACGAGGGGCCTCACGGCGCCTGGGGGAAGGTGCTTACAGAGTTACCCCAAAAATAGTGCCCGCAGGTCAGGGGGCCTAAACGACCCAGGGGCCCAGAGACGAGTGGGCTATAACCTTGGTGGGTGGCGGCAAGGTATGGCCTCCGCGGGACTCGAAATGGGGCGAGACTTTACAAGGGTCCTCGGGGTGCCCTGGTGGAGGCACGTTCAGAACCCTGCCCAAAAATAAGGCGTTCAGGTTATGGGGCCAAAACGCCCCAGGGGCCTTGAGACGGGTGGGCTATAGCCTTGGTGGGGGGCGGCGGGGTGTGGGCTCCGCGAGACTCAGAATGGGATATGGCTTTGCGAGGGGCCTGGTGGCACCCGGGGGGAAGGCGCATGAAGAACCCCATCCAAAAATAGTACCCACAGGTCGGGGAGCCAAAATGCACCTGGGGCCCCAAGACGGGTGTGTTATAGCCTTGGTGGGGGTCGTGGGGGTGTGGCATCCGCGAGACTCGGAATGGGGCGAGACTTTGCGAGGGTCCTCAGGCCACCAGAGGGGAGGCGCATGCAGAGCCCCGCCCAAAAGTAGTGCCCGCAGGTCAGGGCGTCAAAAGGCACCCAGAGCTCCGAGACGGGTGTGCTATAGCCTTGGTGGGGGGCGTGAGGGCGTGGCGTCCGCGGGACTCGGAATGGGATGAGACTTTGCGAGGATCCTCAGGGCGCCTGTGGGCAGGCGCACGCAGAGCCTATCCCAAAATAGCTCCCGCAGGTCGGGGCGCCAAAAGGCACCTAGGGCCCTGAGACGAGTGTGCTATAGCCTTGGGGGGTGGCCTCCGCAAGACTCGGAATGGGGCAAGGCTTTACGTGGGGCCTTACGGCACCCGGAGGGAAGGCGTGTTCAGAGTCCCGCCCAAAAATAGTGCCAACAGGTCGGGGTGCCAAAAGGCACCTGGGCCCCCGAGACGAGTGTGGTATAGCCTTTGTGGGGGGCGTGGGGGCTTGTCGTCCACGGGACTCGAAATGGGGCAAGAGTTTGTAAGGGTCCTCGGGGCGCCCGGGGGAATTACAGAAAATTAAAATACCTTGGAAAATACAAGATGGAGAAGGAATTACAGAAAATTGAACTCAGAAATGAATTCAGGACTGCCAAATTATGGGGGAAGCCCCCCTTCTTATAGATACACTGAGTAAATCATGACCATCGGATTAAAAAATTTTGGACTCTCAGGATTGCTCCACGTGATCAGTCAACAGTACGCGGTTTGAATAGTAACACAGTTTGACCATGCAGTTTGAACAGTCAAGCGGCTTGAATAGTGACGCGGTTTAATCTTAAATAATCCTGTGTATATGCATGTACTATACACATATTTTTTTTATCCACTAACATGCTGCCACGTCACCGATCAATAGTACATAAGAATTTTAGTCTAATAGGATCGTGACACATCTGTCAATGCCACATCATCGGTCAATGTCACGTCTTCGTTCCGTATATGTGAACAGTGCCATTTTTGCTTTTATGTTCCTCCTAAGGTTTTCGACTGTCCTGAGTTCAAAAGTGATGTTCGTTTTGCTGTCTCATCTCTCGTTCATTGTGAAATGATCATAATGCCCCTAAAATACATAAAATACTTAATTAAAATAAAACACACATAATTAAATTACAAGAGACTTAAATACGTAAAAGTAAGGGCATTAGTAAGACTTGAAATGTAAAATAACGATTTTCTCCTTTATAAATATACACTTTCTAATACTCAACACACTCCCCAACCAGCTTATTGCTAGTCCCTAGCAAATAAAGCGAAAACAAAATTCAAATCCAAATTTTTTAAATAAAAAAAAACAATCGTGTTTATTTAATCAGACTAATGATAGCAATTAAATAAAAGTATAAGCATTATCTCCAATCTAAAGAAACATCACACCCACATCAATCATCCACATGAATCAACCAAGTAGACTTTGTCACAGCTACTTTCAAGAATGACATGTCAAACCCCAAAATCTCACTGGAAGTAGTGACACTCTCACAAGAAAATTAAATCTAATAAAAATTGTCACTCCAATTAATGCTAAATTTGAGAGAAAATAATACATAAGTAATATCACATGCTCTCACCAAGATGAAAGAAATATGTTCATAGTTTAGAAATAATACGATCTTAAGTCAAACAAAATGCTAGCCAACCCAATTTAATTTTTTTTTATGCATCACTACATCTTTTTAGCCCATAAACTAACTTCTACTTCATACTATAGATCCCTAAAATCAAGAAGGACTTTTATTAGGACATAACGTAAGCTAGAGTCATGGCTAACAAAAAAAAAGGGGTAATAGGAAAACAAAAATGTATGTTTGAAAAATAGCGGACTTTTGGAGATTACAAGGTGCTTTATTTTTTTTTAGTATTTTCTTTTCTTTTCTTTCGTTTTTTTCATTGTATTTATATATATATATATATATATATATATATATATATATATATATTACATATCTTTTTTTTTCATAGCACCATTATTAGGAATACATAATCATCTCCATTTTCAAACATAATTGGGTGGTGGAAAACGTAAAACATAAGGAGTGGGAAAATATGATAGGTTACCAAAGAAAAATGTTTTTTTTAATATATAGGTTCTTTATAATAGGGTTGGCTAGAAAGGCTCAAATGGATCAAAGATGGCCTTTCTATCGTCTTTTAGGGCTCTAAATAATATTACATGTCTACAAGTTAGATGGACTTTTAGATGTAGCAACACACTTTTTTATTATTATTTTATTTTACAATTTTTTTAAGGGTTAACTCAAACGAAATCTAGAGATCGTGTATAAAATAATAAACTGCTAAGCTGTATGAAGGATGGACAAAAAGGATCATTCTTCAAGAAAAATGATAGGCTCAAAAACTCACTTGGTATTCATTATGACATGTGCATTCCTTCAAGCAACTCATATTTGTCTCCGACATCAACATGTAGAGTAGCAAACATGGTGTAAATCCATTTAAAACCAAAGATAATACAAATACTAAAATTTGAAAGCCATCATGTCATCCAATGTTAAAAAAAATCACACAAATTGTTTTTTGTTGAAACGACATTCTACCCACAACCTATTCTAAACATGAAAAGAAAATATGCATGCAGAACAGTGAAAATGATGCAGAAAAACTAATTAGAAAAGTTATACTTAAAATGATAGAAAAAGAGAATGGTATTTTTTTTAACTAAGAAGATGCGTTTCTAGAATCACTACACAGCCATCTTCGACTTAAAAATTTGAAAACGTATATTTATGAAGGACAAATTAAAAAGAAGAAGAAAAATTATTGTCAAAACTTAATAAAGAAAAAGAAAATTTCTAGAAATTTTTTTATTTTGTTTTTGTTTTTTTCAAACGAAGAAGATGCGTTTCTAGAGTCACTACACTCCATAGTCAGCTATCTTCAACACAAAAAGTTAGCCATGGTTAGTCTCTACAACAAAAAATCAATAAAAACTTAACCAAGATTCCATAATTGTCCATTATTCCCTCCCCCCAACTAGAACGAAATATTGTCCTCAATGTTTAAAGGAAAGAAGTAGAGTTTAAAGGACATCACCTGGGTGGTGCAACACAGAAGAAAATATTTACAAGCAGAGAGTTAAATCTAATTTGTACATCTTACTGCAGTTACTATTACCAATATTATTTGGGTACCCCAACACCAAAGTCCTGGGATCTGGCTCTAGTCAATAAGCTTGTAACAGATCAAGTAGCTCATTAGCAGTATGAGCATAAATAAAAAGCTTTTTCGTTGTGGAAGGAATGAAATAGTTTTTTATTACATGGTTAAGAAATGCGATGAAGCCATCAGAAAAGTTATTGACATTAAATAAACCGATGGGTTTCTTGTGAATGTTCAGATGGGCCCAAGATGCTAATGTGATAAGTGCCTCTAGAGTTGCTAGATCTCCTGGTAAAAAAATAAAAAGCATTAGCATGATTAAGCATTTCAGTTATTCTTTCTTGCATACCTGAGACGACTAACTCTTCTCCAATCGGTGAGTCAGACAAACTGCCCAAAGGTTTTAGGGCTCTTGAAATGATGTCTAATACTTGGCATCCGCAAGACTCGGAATGGGGCGAGGCTTTGCGAAGGGCCTTAAGGCACCTGAGGGTAGGCGCGTACAGAGCCCCGCCCAAAAATAGTGGCCGCAGGTCAGGGCGTCCAAAGGCCACAGGGGCCCCAAGACGGGTGTGCTATAGCCTGGGTGGGGGGCGCGGGGGCATGGCATCCGTGGGACTCGGAATGGGGCGAGACTTTGTTTGGGACCCCGAGACGGATGTGCTATAGCCTTGGTGGGGTGCGCAGGGGCGTAGCATCCGCGGGACTTGGAATGGGGTGAGGCTTTACGAGGGGCCTCATTGCACCAAGGGGGAGGCGCGTGCAAAGCCCCGCCCAAAAATAGTGGCCGGAGGTCGGGGGGCCAAAAGCACCAGGGCGCCGAGACAGGTGTGCTACAACCTTGACGGGGGGCGCGGGGGCGTGACGTCCGCGGGACTCGGAATGGGGGGAGGCTTTGCGAAGGGCCTCGTGGCGCATAAGGGGAGGCGCGTGCAAATCCCCACCCACAAATAGTGCTCGCAGGTCTGTTAGCCTAAAAGGCTACACATAATATAATTTTGATGATAACAAACATGTGTATTAAGTGATTTAATAAATTTTATATTTCACAATTTCACTAGTTTTTGAAGGGTAATATTTATGCAAGTGAAATCAAGCTCAAGACACTCAATGAACAACGGTGAAATCAAGAATAAAATTTAGAGCTCAACGGATAACTTATTGAGATAAATTCTTATAAAGCCGGTATGATTTAATTGATGCATGATTTAGTATTTGAGAAGCTCAAGTGATTAATTTAAATAATTAATTTTGATAAACTAAAAGGTTTTATTTTTATAAGGTAAAGTATTTTGTGGATTTGAGTAATTTGGACTTAAATGAAAAGTTTTGCAATCTTTGATTTTAATAAGTATTATTATTAAATTTCAGAGTGGGACATTGTGAAAATATTTCAAATATTTTGGGTCATACCATAATTTATGAACATTTTGGACTAAAGTGAGAGTATTTGAGAACTTTGAAAAATATGGGTATTATGTTAAATTTTGAAAAGGACCTCTTTGAAAAATAATAATATACTTGGAGCCATAACATAATTTCAAAAAGTTTTGGAATGACAATCATTATTAAGAAATTCTAAAATTTGACATATTTATAAAGTTTTATGATGTTTTGGGCCATAGTATAATTATAAAAAGTTTTAGACCAAAGTCTAATTTTCGTAAATAGTATTACTGTAGCAAAATTCAAAAATAACAGTAATATCACTGTTATAAGCGGCTAACCGCTTGGTTGTAGGAATTTGTCTATAACGGCTAGTTTTCGGGTTTTAACTATAAAAACTCAACTCCAACTTCATTTTAAGGACTAATGCAAGCATAAACAAGATCATATAACATATATTGAGCTTCCAAATTCCAACTTCATTTAAAGGTCGAGGCGCCAAAAGGCCCCTGGGGCCCCGAGACGGGTGTGCTATAGCCTGGGTGGGGGGCGTAAGAACGTGGTGTCCGCGGGACTCGGAATGGGACGGGGCTTTGTGATGGGCCTCGTGGCGCCCAAGGGGAGGCGCGTACAGATCCCCGCCCAAAAATAGTGGCCCTAGTTCAGGGCGCCAAATGGCCCCCAAGGCCCCGAGACGAGTGTGCATAGCCTTGATGGGGGGCACGGGGGTGTGGCGTCTGTGGGACTCGGAATGGGCCGAAGATTTGTGAGGGGCCTCGTGGCGCTTAAGGGGAGGCGACTACAGATCCCCGCCCAAAAATAGTGCCCACAAGTCGGGGTGCCAAAAGGTCCCAAGGGCCCCAAGACAGGAGTGTTATAGCCTGGGTGGGGGGCATCGGGGTGTGGCATCCGCGGGACTCAGGATGAGATGAGGCTTCGAGAGGGGCCTCGTTGTGCCCGGGGGAATGCTCGTGCAGAGCCCCGCCCAAAAATAGTGCCCGTAGGTTAGGGGGCCAAAGCCCCTAGTGGCGCCGAGATAGGTGTACTATAGCCTTGGTATGGGACGCGTGCGCGTGGCGTCCGCGGGACTCGGAATGGGGCGAGGCTTTGCGAGGGGCCTCGTGGCGGCTGAGGGGAGGCGCCCGCAGATCTCATCCCAAAAAATGTTTGAATTTATTGTTTTCTATTCTATTAAGGCGTTAGATTGATTTGTTGTGCAAATTGTATTTCATAAATTTTAAAATCTCAATTCACCCACCCTTTTGGGTTGCGTAACTTGCATTCAAAGGTCGGGGCACCAAAAGGCCCCCGGGGCCCCAAGACGGGTGTGCTATATGGGTGGGGGGCGCGGGGAGGTGGTGTTCGCGGGACTCGGAATAGGACGGTGCTTTGCGAGTGGCCTCGTGGCGCCTGAGGGGAGGCGTGTGCAGATCCCCACCCAAAAATAGTGGCCCCAGTTCAGGGCGCCAAATGGCCCCCGAGGCCCTGAGACGGGTGTACTAGAGCCTTGGTGGGGGGCGCAGGGGCTTGGCGTCCGCGGGACTCAAAATTTTCTGAGCCTTTGTGAGGGGACTCGTGGCATCCACGGGGAGGCAAGTGTAGATCCCCGCCCAAAAATAGTGCCCGCAGGTCGGTGTGCCAAAAACCCCCGGGACGCCGAGACGGGAGTGCTATAGCCTGGGTAGGGGGCGCAGGGCATGGCGTCCGCGACACTCGGGATGGGGCGAGGCTTTGCGAGCGGCCTCGTTATGCCTGGGGGGATACTCGTACAGAGCCTCGCCAAAAAATAGTGCACACAGGTCAGGGGGCCAAAGGCTTTAGTACGCCGAGACGGGTGTGCTATAGCCTTGGTAAGGGCGCGGGGACGTGGTGTCCGCGGGACTCGAAATGGGACGTGACTGTGCAAGGGGCCTCGTTGCTCTAGGGGGAAGGCGTGTGTAGAGCCTCGACCAAAAATAGTGCCCGCAGGTCGGGGGGCCAAAGGCCCCAGGGGCGCCGAGACAGGTGTCTTATAGCCTTGGCGTGGGGCCGGGGGCATGGTGTCCGCGGGATTCGAACTGGGGCAATGCTTTGCAAGGGATTACATGTCGCTCGAGGGGAGGGGCGCGCAGACCCCCGCAGAAACAAAATGCCCGCAGGTCGGGTCGGATAAAGGTCCCCGGTGCTCCGAGACGGGTGTGCTATAGCCTTGGTGGGGGGCACGGGGGCGTGACGTCCGCGGGACACAGAATGCGGCAAGGCTTTACCAAGGGCCTCGTGGCACCTAAGGGGAGGTGTGCGCAGATCTCTACCAAAAAAATGCCCGCAGGTCGGGGCGTCAAAAGGCCCCCAGGGCCCCGAGACTGGTGCGCTATAGCCTTGGTGGGGGGCGCGGGGGTGTTGCGTCCGCGGGACTCGAAATTGGGCTAGGCTTTGTGAGGGGCCTCGGAGCGCCGAAGGGGAGACACGCGTAGATCCCCGCCAAAAAATAGTGCCCGCAGTTCGGGGTGCCAAAAGGGCCCCGAGGCCCCAAGACTGGTGCGTTATAGCCTGGGTGGGGGGCGCGGGGGAGTGTCATCTGCGGGACTCGGAATGGGACGAGGCTTTTTAGGGGGCCTCATTGTGCCAGGGGGGAGGCACGTACAAAGCCTCGCCCAAAAATAATGCCCGCAGGTCGGGGGCCAAAGGCCCTCGTGGCGCCGAGACTGGCATGCTATAGCCTTGGTGGAGGACGCAAGGACGTGGTGTCCGCGGGACTCGGAATGGGGCAAGGCTTTGCGAGGGTCCTCGTGGCACCCGAGCGGAGGTGCGTGCAGATCCCCGTCCAAAAATGGTGGCCGCAGGTCAGGGCACCAAATGGCCCCCGAGGCCCCGAAATGAGTGTGCATAGCCTTGATGGGGGGCGCGGGAGCGTGGTGTCTGCGGGACTCGGAATGGGCCGAGGATTTGTGAGGGGCCTCATGGCGCCCAAGGGTAGGTGACTGCAGATCCCCGCCCAAAAATAGTGCCCACAAGTCGGGGTGCCAGAAGGTCCCCAGGGCCACGAGACGGGAGTGCTATAGCTTGGGTGGGGGGCACGGGGGCGTGGCGTCCGTGGAACTCAGGATGGGGTGAGACTTCGTGAGGGTCCTCGTTGTGCCCGAAGGGATGCTTGTGCAAAGCCCTGCCCAAAAATAGTGCCCGCAGGTCAAGGGGCCAAAGGCCCTAGTGGCGCTGAGACGGGTGTGCTATAGCCTTGGTGTGGGGCGCGTGGGTGTGGCGTCCGCGGGACTCGTAATGGGGTAAGGCTTGGCGAGGGGCCTCGTGGTGCCTGAGGGGAGGCACGCGCAGATCCCATCCCAAAAAAAGTGCCCGCAAGTCGGAGCGCCAAAAGGCCCCCAGACGGGTGTACTATAGCTTTGGTGGGGGGCGCTGGGGCTTGACGTCCGCGGGACTCGAAATTGGACGAGGCTCTGTGAAGGAAGTCGTTGCATCCAAGGGGAGGCGAGTGGAGATCCCCACCCAAAAATAGTGCCCGCAGGTCGGTGTGCCAAAAACCCCTAGGACGCCGAAACGGGAGTGCTATAGCCTGGGTGGGGGGCGCAGGGCGTGGCGTCCGCGGGACTCGGGATGGGGCGAGGCTTTGCGAGGGGCGTCGTTTAGCCCAGGAGGATGCTCGTATAGAGCCTCGTCAAAAAATAGTGCACACAGGTCGGGGGGCCAAAGGCCCTAATGCGCCGAGACGGGTGTGCTATAGCCTTGGTGGGGGGCGCGGCTCGTGGCATCCACGGGACTCGGAATGGGGTAAGGCTTAACGAAGGGCCTCATGTGGCCCGAGGGGAGGCGTGCGCAGATCCCTGCTGAAAGAAAATATCCGCAAGTTTGGTCGGCTAAAGGCCCTTGGTGCTCCGAGATGGGTGTGCTGTATCCTTGGTGGGGCGCGCGGGGGCGTGGCATCCGCGGGACTCGGAATGCGGCAAGGCTTTGCGAAGGGCCTCGTGGCACCTAAGGGGAGGCGTGCGTAGATCCCTACCCAAAACAAAGCCCGCAGGTCGGGGCGCCAAAAGTCCCCCGGGGCCCCGAGACTGGTGTGCTATAACTTGGGTGGGGTCGCGGGGGCGTGGCGTCCGCGAGACTCAGAATTGGGCAAGGCTTTGCGAGGGGCCTCATTGTGCCCGTGGGGAGGCGCGTGCAGAGCCTCGCCCAAAAACAATGCCCAAAGGTCAGGGGGCCAAAGGCCCTATTGGCACCGAGACGGGCGTGCTATAGCCTTGGTGGGGGACGCGGGGACGTGGTGTCAGTGGGACTCGGAATGGGGCGAGGCTTTACGAAGGACCTCATGGCACCCAAGGGGAGGCGCATGCAGATCCCCAACCAAAAATAGTGCCCACAGGTCGGGGCACCAAAAGGCCCACAGGTCGGGGCACCAAAAGGTCCATGGGTCCCCAAGACGGGTGTACTATAGCTTGGGTGGGGGGCGCAGGGGCGTGGCGTTTGTGGGACTCGAATTAGAGCGAGGCTTTTTAAGGGCCTTTTTACGCCTGGGGGGAGGTGCGTGCAGAGCCCCGCCTAAAAATAGTGCCCGCAGGTCGGCGAGCCGAAGGCCCTAGTGGCGCCGAGACGGGTGTGTTATAGCCTTAGTAGGGGGCGCAGGAGCGTGGCATCCGCGGGACTCCGAATCTGGCGACGCTTTGCGAGGGGCCTCCAGGCGCCCTGGGGGTGGTGCATGTGGAGCCCTGCTAAAAAATAGTGGTCGCGGGTTGGGGTGCCAAATGGCCCCCAGGGCCCCGAGACGGGTTTGCTGTAGCCTTGGTAGGGGGTGCTGGGGCGCGGCGTCCGTGGGACCCTGAATAGTGCGAGGCTTTACGAGGGGCCTCGGGGCGCCCGGAGTTAGGCGCGTTCAGTGCCCCGCCTAAAATTAGTGCCCACAAGTTGGGGGACAAAAGGCCCCAGGGGCGCCGAGACGGGTGGGCTATAGCCTTGGTGAGGGGCGCGGGGGCATGGCATCTACGAGACTCAGAATGGGGTAAGGCTTTGTGAGGGGCCTCGTTATGCCGAGGGGCCCGTCCAAAAATAGTGCCTACAGGTCAAGGGGCCAAAGGCCGCAGGGGCGCCGAGACGGGTGTGCTGTAGCCTTGGCGGGGGGAGCAGGAACGTGACGTCCGCGGGACTCGGAATGGGCGAGACTTTACGAGGGACCTCATGGCGCCCGAGGGGAGGCACGTGCAGATCCCCATCCAAAAATAGTGCCCGCAGGTTAGGGCACCAAAAGCCCCCCGGGTCCCTGAGACGAGTATGCTATAGCCTTGGTGGGGGCGTAGGGGAGGGGAGTCCGCGGGACTGGGAATGGGGTGTGGCTTTGCGAGGAGCCTCGGGGTGCCCGAGGGGAGGAACGTTCAGAGCCCACCCTAAAATAGTGCCCGCATGTCGGGGCGCCAAAAGGCACCCGGGGCCCCCAGACGGTTGTGCTATGGCCTTGTTGGGCGGTGCGGGGGCGTGCCGTCCGCGGCACTCAGAATGAGGCAAGGCTTTCCGAGGATCCTCGGGGCGCCCAGGGGGAAGTGCGTGCAGAGTCTCGCCCAAAATTGGTCAGGGGGCACAGTCCCGAGGGGCGTCGAGACGGGTGTGCTATAGCCTTGGTGGGGGGTGGGGGGGGGGGGGGGGGGGGGGGGGCGTGGCGTTAGCTGGACTCGGAATGGGGCGAGGCTTTGCGTGCGGCCCCGTGGCACCTGAGAAGATGGGCGTACAGATCCCCACCCAAAAATAGTGCCCGCAAGTCGGGGTGCCAAAAGCCCCCGAGGCCCCGAGACGGGTGTTCTATAGCCTTGGTGGGGGGCACGGGGGTGTGGCGTCTGCGGGACTCGAACTCACGCAAGGCTTTGCGAGGGGCCTCGTTGCTTCTGGGTGGAGGTGCGTGTAGAGCCCCGCCTAAAAACAGTGACCGCAAGTCAGGGGACCAAGGACCCTAGTGGCGCAAAGACGGGTATACTATAGCCTTAGTGGGGGTGCGGGAGTGTGGCATATGCGGGACTCAGAATGGGGCGAGGCTTTTCGAGGGGCCTCGGGCCGCCGAGGAGGTGGAACGTACAGAGCCCCACCCAAAAATAGTACCTGCAGGTCAGAGTGCCAAAGGCCCCAGGGGCACCGAGATGGGTGTGCTATACCGTTGGTGGGGGCAGGGGTTGTGGACTCCGAGGGACTCGTAATGGGGGAAGGCTTTGTGACCTGCGGTCGCCGAGATGGGTGTGTTGTAGCCTTGGTGGGGCGGGAGGATGTGGCCTCCGTTCGACTTGGAATGGGGCAAGGCTTTACAAGGTGCGTCTGGGCGCTTGGGGGGAAGGTCGTACAGAGGCCCGCCCAAAAATAGTGTCCGTATGTCAGGGGGTCAAAGGCCCCAGAGGCTCTGAGATGGGTGTGCTATAGGCTTTGTAGGGGGCGGGGGGTGTGGCCTCTACGGGACTCCGAATAGGGAAGGGCTTTTAGAAGGGCCTCAGGGCACCTGGTGGGAGGTCCATGTTTAGGCCCCCACAAAATTAGTGCCCGCATGTCATGAGGCCATAGGAGCTAGGGGCGCCAAGACAGGTGTGCTATAGCCTTGGTAAGGGGCGGGGGGTGTGGCCTCCGCGGCACCCGGAATGGGGCAAGGCTTTGCAGGGGGCCTCGAGGCTCCCAGGGGGAGGCTCCTGCAAAGGCCCGCCCAAAAATAGTGCCCCCAGGTCAGTGGGCCAAAGGACACGAGGGCGCCGAGACGGGTGTGTTGTATCCTTGGTGGGGGCGAGAGGGTGTGGCCTCCACAGGACTCGGAATGGGACAAAACTTTGCAAGGGGCCTCGGAGCGCCTGTGGGGAGGTGCTTGCTAAGCCCCCGCCCCCCCCCCC
>MKYO02027787.1:1534-129399 GCA_002013955.2 Citrus medica | reverse complement strand
GAGCGCCTGTGGCGAGGTGCTTGCTAAGCCCCCCCCCCCCAAATAGTGCCCGCAGTTTAGGGGGCCAAAGGCCCCAAGGGCACCGAGATGGGAGTGCTATATCCTTGGTGGGAGGCGTGGGGTTGTGGCCTCCGCGGGATTCAGAATGGGAACACTGCTTTGCGAGGGGCCTCGGGGTGCCCGGGGGGAGGTGCGTGCTGAGACCTCTCCAAAAATAGGGCCCACAGGTCAGGGGGTCAAAGGCCCTAAGGGCTCTGAGACATATGTTCTATAGCCTTGTTGGGGGGCGGGGGGTGTGGCCTCCACGGAACTCGGAATGGGACAAGGCTTTTCAAGGGGCCTCAGGGCGCCCAAGGGGAGGTGCGTGCTGAGGCCCCCCAAAATAGTACCCGCAGGTCAGGGGACCAAAGGCCCCGAGGGCGCCGAGACGGGAGTGCTATAGCCTTGGTGGGGTCGTGGGGTTGTGGCCTCCGCGGGACTCGGAATGGGTCAAGGCGTTTTTAGGGGCCTTGGGGCACCCGGGGGGAGGTGCATGCAGAGGCCCACTCAAAAGTAGTGCCCGCAGGTTAGGGGGCCAAAGGTCCCGAGAGCGCCAAGACGGGTGTGCTATAGCCTTGGTGGAGCACAGGGGGTGTGGGCTCTGTGGGACTCAGAATGAGGCAAATCTTTGCGAGGATCCTCAGGCCGCCCGGGGGGAAGTGTGTGCAGAGGCCCGCCAACAAATAGTGCCCACAGGTCAGGGTGCCAAAGGCCCCGCTGGCCCCAAGACAGGTGTGCTATAGCCTTGGTTGGGGGCGGGGGGATGTGGCCTTCGCGGGACTCGGAATGGGACAAGTCTTTGCAAGGGGACAAGGCTTTATATTTACACATTCCTGTATTTGAAACTCAATTACTAATTCAATATGAACTAAAAATTAAACTAAACATTTTATTAAATCCAAAATCACTTTATATTAATAACATCCACATACCAATGTATAGAACATGTTTTATAGGTAGATCAAGTTTTTTATTATCGATATATAGTTAAATCATATTAGTAATAAACTACTAACAATGTAACGAACTATAAATCTAACTAGTATCCAACAGTTATCCAGCCAAAAGGATAAAAAGTTCACAAGACAAATTCCAACATCCAATAGTACATATTTTAAGAAGCCATTAAATTTTTCGGGTGGCAGAACTTCTCCCATATTCTTAATAAATTTCCAATAGATAAACTCTCATTCTTAGTAAATTCCCAAAAAAACTCCCAAGTCGAATAGCTTCTTTCAACTTGCATGTATAACACGAACTGAATATACCCAACACCACAACAATATCTTACAAGATTCATTTTTTCATTTATCCAACCATTTAATTGTCATTCACAAACTCAAGATGCAAATCTTTCTTCGTTATTGTAAAATACAATTGACTATTTGCTCCAAAAAATAGAAATGAATTAGAACAGTATGCAGACTTCTGTAATTCTTTCTCCCACAATATTCATTACCAATAGCAACATATTTCAAGTCAAAAGGATCAGGATGTCTCATTGCTGCTCGTACAGAAACCATGTAGAATTTGGATCACCGTTGCAAACTCAGTACCATCAAGAGCTTCCCGCAACAAATATAAATTTATTAGAAAAAAAAAAAAGAAGCCCTTCTATGAATATGTACCTCTAAACTAACAATAAGTACCACCTTTAACAGCGAGATATGAAGGTAGGTTTATTCTGGACAAGAATGAAATAATTATACCCCATGAAAAATGGGTTTTTAGAATCGAGTTCCTATATTACATTAAAATTCAGAATTGATTTGTTAAATACTCTCAAAATAATTTTTTTTTTCCTTGAAAATTAGCTTAAAGGAGATAGTTTTTCTTGTTTTCTCGTTTTCAAATTAGAAGAGTGTTTTTTAACCAATGGGCATGCAAATATACCATTGTTAACTCAGTCACAAACATTATGATAAAAATTTAATATTGACCCTTTTTTACCAAATTTAAAAGTAGTATTTTATTTTTAAAAAAAATTTCAAAACGCGGCATGATGTGATTTTTGAAATAAACTTTATCAACATGGCATATTCGTATAATAAAACGAAAACTCAAGGAAATTAGTGGAAGACAATGGTACGCTGCCCATATGGGTATTTAACAAGGAAAATGATGTTCTCACATATTCGCGCACAAACGTTTGCACAAAACGGTGCGTTTTGTGCACCTTTAAAAGGCTCTTCGTACGTGCACAACAACACACATGCTCTTCCCAGCTCCTCCCACTCGCGTATGCCCCCTTTCACTGTAACAAAAAACCACTGCCTCCTTTCACTGCAACAAAAACCCAGCAGCTTCCTCATTCTCTAGACACCATTCTCCCTCGCTCTCGGCTCTGTACTTCCTCATTCTCGCTGGATCTGTTTTGCCATACTCTCTTGGCTCCGATCACCCTCATACTCGGTCTGTCTAGGTTCCGATCTGCCTCAATCTCTCGATCTCAGTTTCATCACTCTCTCTACCCCAACACAACTGAATTAACGGAGCTTGTTAAGGTTAGTGTTCAATTTATTGCTTTAATTTGTAATTAATTGAAATTAATTATTTTGCCCCATTTCGACCACTTGGATTTTGAATGGTTATTGTTGAGGGTATAGTGATTTTGGGTTGTATTGATATTAGCTTTGGATTTTGAACGAATTGATTTATTTTTCCTATTTCGGTCATCTAGGAAAATCAAAACATATTGCACGTATTATATAAATGCATCAAGATTTGTAAAGAAAAAGAATTTAAATAAATTATCGTTGTTACTTTCAGATCTGGTCGTATATACGTAGTTGACACACAAAAAAATCCAAGGGCTCCCTCTTTGCATAAAGTTGTTGAGCCTGCAGATATTGTACAGAAGACAGGATTATCTTATCCTCACATGGCTCATTGCCTTGCTTCTGATGATATCTCGGTGTCATGCCTTGGAGATAAGGATGGAAATGCTGAGGGAAATGGATTTCTTCTCCTTGACTTAGAATTCAATGTGAAAGGAAGGTAAAACAATAGATTTGTGTAAACTTGAGCTATTATCTTGCTTTTTTCATGCTATTCACTATTCTAAATAATGTAAACTTGAGCTTAAAAAACAAATTCATGCAAGTGATGTTGCAAATTATTTGAACAATGTGAGGCGGTGATATTCTTTGTCATTAGTTCAGCAAATCTTCAGATAGATATTAAGATGTGATTGACAAACATTATTAGATAGATATTAAGTTTGCAGGAGATAGTCAGCAAAAACCTTGAGAGCAACATTGTTGTGGCTGTTTTTTTCTTTTGGAATTGATTAGTAGCTGGTGTGTCCTATATTGTTTCCCTACCCAGTTGCTTAATGCTCACTAACTATTATGGCTTTTTTTTCTCCTTGTTAGTTGCTTAAATTGGTTGGATATTTCTATCACAATGTCCTCTAGTGTGAGTTAAGTTCCAAATCCATATATTAAAACTTGTTAAAAGTGCTACAATGATAAGATCTTACGAACTTCGCGCACAAGAGAGAATCTGAATCGTAAGTTTTGGAAGTGCAAAGGATGTGGGCCATTTGAATGGGACGACGATCAGAAGAACAATGAATATATTGTGTGTCGAGGGGTGGAAGATCGAAATATGAGCGAAATTAAAATTGATCTCTTACTAGGAGAAGTGCGCAAGCTGGGGCATCAAATGGAATGCTTGTCTCTTAAATTTGAATTGCTTGAAAGAGAACTTTAACGAAGTTCGCAACCAAGTATTATTGTAAAATATGTCCCATAAATAATTATATGTATTTTACTATGTATTGTATTTAAATTCTATATTGAACTAATGTATTAACTTCTCTTATTTGCAATGAAAATTACGTTTATGGTTGAAATATTATTTTCTGTTATTTTCAACTTTGGATTAAATCGTGTATAGCTTTCGGTTCACAAGGAAAAGTTTGAACTAATTTCAATGGACAGGGAACCTCACATTGTAGTGATACCATTCCCAGCACAAGGTATTGCTAAACATGGAATCAAGGTCACATTTGTTTGCACGGAGCATATGCACGCCAAAATCATGGCTTGAATGCCACAAAAAGCTAAACATTTCCCCCTTCCCAACGAAACCATTTTCAGTTGCAAAACCATGTTGCAAATGCATAATCACTCACAAATCTCTAAGCCACATGAACAGACCAAGCAACTGGGTTTTCTCAGATTTCATTCAACTTGACAAAAATCGCATAGACTAACAATACTCTTGCAATGGCCGTAAACAACTCACTTTTGTAATAAATTGAACAACACAATCAACATTAATCGGCAATTGCAATATATGCTTTGTAAAATTTAAATAGAACAAATCAAGAACTAAACAGAACCTAAATGCTCAAAGGCTCACAAAATTCGGCAAATATGACAAAAATTAAGGCTCCACGTTAGGCTAGGTGAAGTACCCGAAATGGGGCAAAACACTACTGCTGAGATCGAGAGATTGAGGGAGATCGATGCCGAGAGAGTGAGGGAGCATGAAGCCACCAAGAATGAGAGAAAATCGAGCTAAGAGAGTGAGGACAACCGAGAAGCTGTTGCTGTGTGGAGAACGAAGCTGCTGGGTTTTTGTTGCAATGAAAGGAGCCTTTTAGAATGAAAACCGAGCTGTTACACGGTTGCAGTGAAAGGAGCCTTTTAGAATGAAAACCGAGTTGTTGCACAGTTGCAGTGAAAACCGAGCTGTTGCAGTAAAGGGAGAACGAAACGTAACGTGCGTGTGTCTTGTTTGGTGCACGTACGAGGAGCCTTTTAAAGGTTGCACAAAACACACCATTTTGTGCAAACCTTTGTGCGCATATTTGTGAGAATATCGCTACTGATTTAACAATGATCAAGATAGTTGAAGAAGTTGACTATAAAATAACCGAGTGCACGAAAGTAGGGGCACAGCTCCATCATACTTACATGATAAAATGATTTTTGTCATAAAGTCGCTATTATCTGTTATCAGTTTTCTTGTAATGCGAATAGCTTTTAAGAAGAGAGTGGAGCATGTTCTTAAGAGTAATTCGTAGCCTCAATTTAGGATTCCTCGTTTGCTCTGACGAAGGATCCTTAATGCCGATCCCGTGATCCTTATTTCCACCCCAGTGATCCTTATTTCCACCCCAGTGTTCTGACAACATTCCCTATCAACATTCAATACATTATAGTTCCAATGCAAATTGGAGCCAAAAACCTATTGTTCCAGTACCAAAAAACACTAAGTTGAATGAAATTTCCATGGATATGACTAATTCCAAAAGTCATTTGTATCGTACTGTCGGATGACCGAGAAATCAATTAAAACCACGAAACACGGGTAGACATGGCTTCTTCATTAGGTAAAAAATTCTAACCACTAATTTAATTTACTAAATTTAAAGTTCCTGTTCTATTTATACCCCACGTTTCTAATAGCAAAAAAATCAGAACCAAAAATATTAATCAAGGAGGTCGAAATTAGGGAAAAATGTGGAGCACGCGAAGCAGCGCACTCGTGGTCCTCCAAGCCAGCCTTCTCATCCTACGGTTCGCTTCCACAACATCTGCCATTGGCGTTAACTATGGCACAATTGCTAATGATCTTCCGAAACCAGCTGAAGTGGCCAACTTTCTGAAGACAAAAACAACAATTGATGCAATTAAACTCTTTGATGCCAACCCTGAGATTCTTCGTGCCTTTGCTAACACAAACATTTCTGTGACTGTTAGCGTTGGCAATGGTGACATTCCTGCTCTTGTTCAGCTCCCAGCCGCTAAAAACTGGGTAGCTGCTAACATTGTTCCATTTTACCCAAGTACCAAGATTATTCGTGTTGTTATTGGTAATGAAATCATGCAAAGCGCTAACAAGGACTGGATTTATAATCTTGTACCTGCCATGAAGTCAATCAACAACGCTTTGATAGAAGCTGGTATTAAAGATATTAAGGTACGTAACCTAATAATTATTAATTAGTCTAGTATTTGTAAATTTGACATGCCTGCATCTACTTTATATATGCGTACGTAATGCATGCAGATCTCAACCCCAAATACTCTAGGGTTCCTTGGTGTGTCGGAGCCACCAAGTGCAGGCAAGTTCAGGGAAGGGTACGACAAAGACATAATTGCACCCATGCTTGAATTCTTACGTGAAACCAAGTCAGCATTCATGATCAACCCATACCCTTACTTCAACTACGCCGATTCAATCTCAGACTACATTCTCTTCAAACCCAACAAAGGAGTATATGATCCCAACACAAGGATTACATACTCCAACATGTTTGATGCCCAAATGGACTCTGTATATTCAGCCATGAGAGCTCTCGGTTACTCTGATGTGCCCATTGTGGTGGCTGAGACAGGTTGGCCCTCTGCCGGTGACCCACGGGAGTCCTCTGCTACTGTAGACAATGCCGCTTCCTTCAATTGGAACTTAATTCAGAAGGTTAACTCTGGGAAAGGAACACCTTTGATGCCAAACAAGCAATTTGAGACTTACATTTTCGCATTGTTCAATGAGAATCAAAAACCCGGGGCGACCTCTGAGAGGAATTTTGGGTTGTTCAAACCGGACTTTACCCCCGTTTATGATGCTGGAGTCATGCTCAATGGGGCCGGGGCCAAGACGCAGCCACAACCACAGCCAACAGACAAGAAATTCTGCGTGCCAAGACCCAACACAAACCCTCAGTCCCTGCAAGGAAATTTAGACTGGGTATGCAGCCAAGGTATTGACTGTGCGCCTATTCAACCTGGAGGTTCTTGCTTTGAGCCCAACACTCTCTGGTCTCATGCACAGTACGCCATGAATGCTTACTATGCGCTCAAGGGCCGCCGTGACGATAACGACTGCAATTTCAAGCAAACTGCTTTGCTCACCACCAACAATCCAAGTAAGTTAACTTCAAAATATTTTTAATTATTTTTTCATTTGACGGGGGATAGTGAATGGAAATATAAATTATGTTGTTAAACACGTGGGAAATGGAATCCAACAGTTCTTGATATGGTGAATGAGAATATATATGTATTGTAATCAAGTTGTTCTAAACATGAGGATATATATATATATATACACCATATCTCATTGGGAAAAATTTTAATAATTTACCAACTGATTAAAATAATAATCCACTTCCCTAAAAAAAATTGACTAAATTTCTAAAATCGGCCTAAATCATCATCTTTCTTCTTTTTTATTCTCAAACACATACATGATCATTCTTAATTTATATGTATTGTACGTTTTCATTATCAAATAATTAATGTTACTGCTATAATTATTTATTATATTATTTATTTAAATTCTTCCTAATTTGCTTTGCTTATGTTCTTAATTTTTTCAGGCTATGGCAGCTGTGTTTACGCCTAAGGTGATCAGCTTTCATATGGAACAAACGGCTTGACACATTCCCCACTTCTGTAATAATACAAAGTGTACCTGTTGATTATTATTAAATGTAAGATAAATGCTGGTGTGGCCGTGGGATTGAAAATGTTTATGTTCACTCTTTTACTTCTTCATTTATAATCTCGCCTACTAAATTAAACTCTCACTTTTCGGATTGATGTTTACAAAAATAAAAATAAAAAATTATTTATGTTTTTTTTATGCTCATATATCATTATAACAAAATCGATATAGAAATTTGGATATTAGTACGGATTGATTTAAATGTTACATTTTTAAGGCAATCCATCCAAAGGGTTTACTTACAATAAGCAAAAATTGATCAAAATTCCCTCATTGTTTGTCGATATGTGCATATAAATTAATGTGAATAAAGTGCTTCTATGTTTTGTGATTAATTTTAGAGTGCTGCTGCTATTTATACACAGTAAAGCACAAACTTTGCACATGACACTCAAATGGCACCGTCTACTTTAATGGAAAAAGACCCTTCGATTGCCAAATAACACAAAAGTTCGAACTGTCCGTTTTCCATCTAGCCTTGCAACCTACTTTTTGCTCGGTTGCGGCTTTAATAAAATTACTAGATTTGCTTCTTGACTCGCGGCTTCGCCTACAAACAAATGTAACATATATTGAAATCCCATCTTTTCATCAGCACTCTAAAACGGCGCATCCAGTTCTTGTTCCACATTCTAAATATTCTCAAATTCTTCAATATTTCCCTCTAATCTGTTCTGCTCAACTTGCTTATGCTCTTCAACTTCGATGCGTTCTCCAAATTCATCGTTTCTGTATTTGAATAAAAATTATAATAAAAGCTAATAATTTCATCAATCTGACGCCTATTAAATTGTAGTATCATACAACTATTAACATTACTCAAAGTAAAGTATTCCCAATGCTAAGCGCAAATATGGAAACATACAACTATTTGTCAGCTACTCCAAATAAAATAATAAATCTCTTCGGCTCCCAATTTCTGAATTTTAAATTCCAAAAAATAACATTCATCTCCCAAATAGGCCGTGAGGCAACGGGAGTCTCCTCCAAGGCGTTGGTTGCCGGGACCTAATCAATGATCTGGATAAGTTGATTTTTCATTTGGCAATTGAAGTGCATTTTTTCATTATTTAAAACGTAAGTGGTGACTTTTTCATTTGGCAATTGAAATGCTTTTTTCAATTATTTGAACGGTACCGTTTGCGTGTCATGTGTAAAGGTTTGTGCTTTATTGTGTATAAATAGCATTTTCTTAACTTTAATATTTTTCTGCCATGCTTGTAATTTGTAGCAACATATTGAAATTTAATTACCTATATATTTCTTTCTATTAACCAACAATCATGCTTTCTCAAAAGTTATCAATACTGAATCTTTTCTATTTTCTTATGTTTCAAAATATATCAAAACTTACCTTGGTGTCAAACAAATAATTAACTTTTACTAGTTTTGTCCTTCAATATAATTTTTTATAAGTAGGGTATGGTTTTTAAAATTTGATTTTCAGAAACAACATTATCCTTAAATTATAATTTTAAAAAAATCTGAATCCGCATCATAAATTCGAATCTGCATCATTTTAAAATTTTAAATTTTTAGAATAGGGATGTCAATATAATTTTTTCGATGTTAGAATTTTAATTAGGATTTTAAAAAAACGATGATGAAAATAATAGCTAATTTTATTCTAAAAGTGAGTTTTGGACCTCAGTAATGCTAAACATCCTAAAATTCTATTTAAAAATTTTATGCTAAATTATATGGCATGATTTATTGGTTGTTGGTATAATAATATCGTTGTTTTAAAGGATATCTATCATGTTTCATTCTAAAATCAAATGTATTTTACAGCCATGACTAGTGGCATGTTCGGTTTGAAAAAATATGAGGAGAAGAAAGGAGAAGGAAAGAAGGGGAGAAAATTAATTTAGAACGAAACGTGTTTTTCATTTCTTTTTCTTTTTTTTGAAACTGTATACAACAAAGTACTGAAAAAAATTTATATTTTTAAATAGTATTTAATCAAGCTCACTTCTCAATACATAACTTATTTTTTGTTGGAAGAAATGGTAGAAGAGAAAATGAATGGAAAATGAAAGAACTTTAAGTGTTTGTGTTTGGCAAGCTGGAAAGCTAAAAGAAAATGAAAGAAAATACAGAAAATGAAAACTTGATAATATTCTTATTGATTGCATCTCAACAGTTTACACGATTATATATGTGTCAAGGAAGTAGTTTGTTACATTTGTTAGTAATCAGTTACACACATCTGAAGAATGCTTAATCAGAGTAACTAACTAAGCCACGTCACCAAGCCACATCAGCTGAGGGAGTGAATATGCTACAGTCAAGAACAACTTAATAAGCTACGTTCGATTCCTCTGTTCTTCATATTAAGCAGCTTCACTAACATCCTCTCTGAAACTGAAACTTCTTTTCTGTTCTCTACAGATCATCAGCTTCACTAACATCCCCTTTTGAGTTGAAGCTTCGAGGATGAACATTTAACTTGCTACGCAAATAATGGAACTGAGTGAAAGTGAGAGCTTTAGTTAAGACATCAGCTGTTTGATCTGCACTAGGCACAAAACAAACAGCTAACTCTTTAGATGCCACTTTATCTCTGATGAAATGAATGTCCAGCTCAACATGCTTTGTTTTAGCATGATAAACTGGATTGTAAGCCAATGCTATTGCACCCTGGTTATCACACCACATGATTGGTGTGGTACTTAACTCAAGTCTCAGCTCAGTAAGCAAAGACTGTATCCAAATAACCTCTGCTGCAGCATGAGCTAAAGCTCTATACTCAGCTTCTGTACTGGATCTTGAGACAACTGCTTGTTTCTTAGAAGACCATGAAACTAGATTAGCACCTAGGTAAACTCCAAAACCAGCAACTGACTTTCTATCATCTCGATCACAAGCCCAGTCTGAATCAGTAAAACAATTTATCTGCATAGCTCCACAGTTGTAGAACTGCAGACCAAAATGTATTGTGCCTTTTAGATATCTTAACAACCTCTTGCAAGCTTCCCAATGTGCAGTTCTTGGATTGGAAAGAAACTGGCTGAGCTTATTTACAGTGAAGGCTATTTCTGGTCTGGTGAGAGTTACATATTGCAGGGCTCCAATAATACTTCTATATTGAGAAATGTTGGAAATCTCAGAACCTGAAGTTTTGGTTAGCTGCTGGCCTGTAGACATAGGTGTTGGCACTGGACTGCAGGTGACTAAATCATGCTTCGCCAAAACATCAGCAATGTATTTAGCCTGAGACAAGTGGATTCCATTTTGAATTTTAGAAACTTCAATACCTAAGAAATAACTAAGTTCTCCTAGATCTTTCAAGGCAAAAGTCTGTTGCATATCTTGAATGACTTGCTGAATTTTTGCTGAGCAGGAATCAGTAACAATAATGTCATCCACATACACCAAAACCAGAATTAAGTGACCATTGTCTCTCTTATAAAAGAGTGAATTATCTGACTTGGAGTTTTGAAAATGCCACTGAGAAAGCATAGTTGTTTTAAGTCTAGCAAACCAAGCTCTTGGAGCTTGTTTCAAACCATAAAGAGCTTTCCTTAGTTTACAAATGTGCTGAGACTTATGAGGATCAACAAAACCTTCAGGTTGTGACATATACACTTCTTCATCAAGAATGCCATTTAGGAAAGCATTGTTGACATCTACTTGCCTAAGGATCCAACTGTTCATAACTGCAATGCTTAGAACTACCCTGACAGTAGAAGCTTTAACTACTGGACTGAAAGTTTCAGTATAATCAACACCATATGTCTGAAGAAACCCTTTAGCAACCAGCCTAGCTTTGTACTTCAGAATAGTTCCATCAGGATTGTATTTGATTCTGAAAACCCATTTGTTACCAACTACCTTAACAGGTGCAGTGGGCAGAACCAGATCCCAAGTATGATTAACCTTTAAGGCTTTAAACTCTTCTTGCATAGCTTTGAACCATAATGGATCAGATAAAGCTTGAGAAACAGAGGTAGGCTCAGAGGTTTGTGCTAAAAGAGCAGACAAATAAGACTTTGGCTTGAAAATACCATTCTTTGATCTGGTTGTCATAGAGTGACCAATAGAAATAGGTGCAGGAAGAATATGAGGGGGAGAATTATGGGAATTTGAGGTAGATGGGGAGGTATCAGGTATGGCAGAAGTTGAGTGTGACAATGAAGTATCATGTGCATTAAAACTTTGAGACAATACCTGATGAGAGTTGGAAGCTGGAGTGACAGGATCAGCTGCTGAAGTTGCTGTTAAAGGAGTCTGGAATTTGGTAACAGAAGAAGACTCAAGAGCTGACTCAACTGAAGAATTGATTGGAACAACTTCTGAGACTGATGAAAAATCTATACCAGGAACATAAGGAAAAGATTTTTCATCAAAAACCACATGATTGGAAATGTAAACTCTCCCAGATGAATGAAGACATTTATACCCCTTATGATGAGGGCTGTACCCAATAAAAAGACACCTCCCAGTTCTGAACTCAAGTTTGTGTCTGTTATAAGGTCTAAGATAAGGAAAACATGCACAGCCAAAAATTCGAAGAGTAGAATAATCTGGTGTTTGATGAAAAAGTTTCTGATATGGAGAGATATTATTTAAAGTTGGTGTAGGAAGTCTGTTGATCAAGAAGACTGCTGTATGAAAAGCATCCCACCAAAAATGTAAAGGTAGATGAGCTTGAGCAAGTAAGGTGAGACCAATGTCAACAATATGCCTGTGTTTTCTCTCAATTCTCCCATTTTGATGATGGATGTGAGGACATGGATGCCTAAAGTGTATCCCTGAGTTATTGAGAAGAGATGAAAAAGACCTGAATTCCCCACCCCAATCTGTTTGAACAACCTTGATGTTTCTTTGTAGATGTTTTTCAATAAAATTTTTAAAATGAACAAAAACAGGTAGGGCTTCAGATTTTGCACTTAATGGGAAAATCCAAGTAAACCTGCTAAAATCATCAAGTATGGACATGTAATAGGTGTAACCTTGACTAGAGGCAACATGAGAAGGTCCCCAAATATCTGCATAAAGAAGCTGTAATGGTGTTGTGGAAATGGTTTTAACAGAATTAAAATGAAGCATATGGTTCTTCCCAAACTGACAGGCATTACAAAATTCTAACTCTTGAATGTTATTAATATCAGCAAACTTGTTACACGAATTCAGAACTGTTTTTAATGTGTGAATGGCAGGGTGCCCCAATCTTCTATGAAGAAGATTTACATCAAGAGATTTTTCAGTTACAGCAGACAAACAAACTTTGACACTGCTCTGACAAGAATTTGAACTAAGTTTCTCACAAGTTGAATAAGGAAGATAAGCAAAAAGAGACTGAAACTTATTTTGACCAAGAATGACTTTATTTACAGCAGCTGACTGAGTGACAGACTGAGGATGGGAGGATGAGCTAGAACTTTTGATTTTATAGAGGCCTCCTTTAGCAACTCCTTCAAGCAAGATGATCCCGGTGCTCCTGGCCTTAATGAAACAAGATGTGCCAACAAATTCAAGTTTGACATTGTTGTCAGCAAGCAATTTAGAAACACTAAGCAAATTTTTGGTAATTTTTGGTACATGTAGAACATGATTAAGAAGCAGTGATTCAAAAGTGTGTGTAACAAGCTGAACTGATCCAATATGTTCAATAAGCAATGCATTTCCATCACCAACCAATAATTGTTCATCACCAAAGTAAGCTTTAGAATTAACAAGCTTACCTAAATCATTTGTGATATGATTTGTGGCTCCACTATCAATATACCATGAGGGATCTTCAACAATCTCAGGATTAGCAGCACAGTGTGGCTGAGTTGGTGGAGCTGAAGTACTAGACATCTCATTAGTGAAACCAGGAGTATATGGTGAGAATCCATTAGTGTAACCAAGAGTAAAGTTATTAAACCCAGTGGGGTAGTTAAGAGGAGGATAACCAGAGATGATAGCAGGATCTGAGTATGCCATATGAGCTTGAAAGGCACCACCTCTTGGCACATAAGAGTTTCCAAAATTTGATCCAAAATTAGGACCAGGAAACATTGAGCCCCTTCCAAAACCATTAAAGAACCTGCCTCTACCAAAAGGACCTCTGAAATTTCCTCTACCAAAATTCTTCTGAGGCACAAAAGAATGATTAAACCTGTTTTTGCACCTATTTGCTCCATGTCCAGGAATGAAGCAAATTTGACAAATAACATCTGAGAAATTTCTTCCACTAGCAAATGAAGATCCATTATTATTATAGCCACCATTTGGACTATTATCACCACCAAAATTACCTCCAAAGTTTTTCTGAAAACCACTGTTATTTTTACCAGAATATGGACCTTTCTGTGCTACATTAGCTGACATGTGATGCATAACATCACTAGCAAGTTTACCTTTCTTTTGTTCAATCCTATTTTCATGATTTAGAAGCAACGAATACAGATCATCTAAGGTAATGGTTCCTTCTCTAGCTAGAACAGCAGTTGTCAAAGATTCATAATCAGAAGAGTCAAGACCAGTCAACACATGCATAACAAAGTCATTAAGCTCTACTGGTTTTCCTGCTAAGGCTAGTGTATCAGCTATCCGTTTGATTTTAGTAAAATACTCAACCATACTCATAGATCCTTTCTTAATAGTTTGGATTTGCATTCTAAGAGTTTGAATTCGAGCTTGAGACTGAGAAATGAACATACTGTTAAGAGAATCCCAAAGTTGTTTTGAAGTAGTGCAGTCGATCACAGTTGACAGCAACCTTTGCTGAATAGATGATAGCATCCAGCTCAAGAGAAGTTGATCTGATTTCTCCCAGGCAATAAAATCAGGATTTGCATATCGTAGTTCACTTACATTTGATGATGAAGCTTCACCAGTACTAGTAAAAGGAAGAAAAGGTTCTGGACATTTCAAACCACCATTGATGAAACCTTCCAATCCATTTCCTTTGACTGATGCTAAGACTTGTGTCCTCCACAGAATAAAATTGTTCTAATCCAATTTTACAGGTGTAACAAAGTTATAAGAAGTATTAGATTGAAGTATACTTGCCATTGATGGCTCTGATACCATGAAAGAACTTTAAGTGTTTGTGTTTGGCAAGCTGGAAAGCTAAAAGAAAATGAAAGAAAATACAGAAAATGAAAACTTGATAATATTCTTATTGATTGCATCTCAATAGTTTACACGATTATATATGTGTCAAGGAAGTAGTTTGTTACATTTGTTAGTAATCAGTTACACACATCTGAAGAATGCTTAATCAGAGTAACTAACTAAGCCACGTCACCAAGCCACATCATCTGAGGGAGTGAATCTGCTACAGTCAAGAACAACTGAATAAGCTACACTCGATTCCTCTGTTCTTCATATTAAGCAGCTTCACTAACAGAAAGAAATGAAGGAAAGACAAAATAAGTGAAGAAGAGGATCAATTTAATTATTCTAAGTGTTGAGAATAAATCCCGCCGCTCCAAATCCAATGCCCTAATCCCTAAAACCGCGTCTCCTCCACCACTAGCCTCCTTTTGGTGCTGTTGCTCGGTAGCAACCTGCCATCCATCTTCTTCTTCTTCCTTTTGTTGTTGTTTCTCGCCCATCTCATTCCCCACGCCGTTGCTGCTCCTGAGTCATGTTACCCCATTTCTTGCTAATCATGGGCCAATTTCTCAGCCGTTTAGCTCCAAAAGTTTGATCAATTTGGTTATATAGTAAAATGAAGTAAAATATTAAAAGGGTGTGTTATTTATGGTTTTATATTGGGTTTGGGAAGAAATGGAGGAAATAGGAAGGATAATTTTCTCTTGAAGATCCATGACCATGACGATGGTGAAATGAAATTAGGTTTAAAAGAATCAGAGTAGTAGTAGTAATTGAACTGTTGCTGTTGTTGTTCATAGAAGAAGATGAAGATCATCATAATGTAAATTAAAAATGGAAAATGATTAATCAAAAAAATGAAAAAATTTAAATAATTTTTTTAGATTATCAATTTTTTATTTTTTTTATTTTATCTAACAATATGCAAATCCATATATCTAGAGCATCCACTCAGAATCCTTATGGATATAAACTACATTTCAATATGAATATTTTTTACTTGCAAATTTGAATGTGGATGCACTTACATTCGAATTTAGATTTTGTCATCCCTTACTTTAGGTATCCAAAAGTTTAAGTGTTCGTAAAATTTATATATGTGAATAATATGTACAACTACCATATAATGATATATATAACAATTGTCTAATAGTTTTTGTAATATCCACCACATCGATGATGGTTTAATAGAGAGTGGTACATTAGTTAGGGTGTAATATAAGAGCGTCTATTTTGTTTAAAAAAATGGTAGTAGGTAATCCTACACTTTTTTCCCTAGTACGGAGACTTAGAGGGTCATTTGGCCAAGTTTAGGCTTAGAAAAAATGAGGTTTCATTCAAAGCAATGAGAAGAAAAAAAATTAGTAATCCAGAGTTACATTAAGATAGATTTGCTACGAAAAATGATGACACTACAACAAATGATAGAATATTTGACATTTTTTTTAAAATGGTTGTTTTCAAAGACTGCCAAATATATTTGAGACTTCATTGGAAAGAATTACAAATGATCATGGCCCCTTCCTAGGTAATTTTTTTTTTCCTTTAAATGTACCTAGGTCTCTTCTAGAAGAGTTTAATAAAAAGATTTTGGCACACTTTTTATATAACAAAATATTTGTAATTTAGTGGTAAGAGTGTTGTTTTTGTTTAGTAGTTTTGGAGACTTGGTTCAAATTCTAATAATCACATCATTTTATTCTTTTTAGATATTTTGTAGAAATTACTTAGAAAAATAATACTTTCACAAACGTGGACCTTAAAAATTTATCCCAAATAATTTGGCATTTATCAATCGATTGATAAGATTATATAATTAATTTAAGAATTATCAATTACTTAATGAATGACTTATTATTTAGGATAAAATTAATAATAATAATAATAAATAAATAAATATTAACTTTATTTAGATGTCTATCATTACACGAAAGATAAATAATTTTATTATTATTATTATTATTATTATTATTATTATTATTTAAGTTTTAAAAGAAAATAATAGAATTTGAACTTTTAAGACTTAAAATGTGCTCAAGTGAACAATAAAAAAATTAAGCATCCTAAATAAAATTAATATTTTATAAACTAAAACCCCCTATTTGAATTGTTTGGGTCTGCCACTGCATATAATGGTTGATGCAAAGTTTCAAATATGTTTCAATTATTACTAAATAGGCATAAATAAATCCATATAACTATATTTGACTTATAGTAAAAATTATTAAGATGAAAATTTGAAAAAAAAAAAAAAAACATGTAAGAACAGAGAGATCACTCCATATCATTGCACCATGTGCGTTTAATATGCTCCATTATCACTTCCAAGTAGAGTGGGGAAAAAGCCTAGGCCAACCCGGCCTGCATCACAGGACCATGGTCGAGTCAAAAATTCTAAAGTCCACTATGAATGGGCCTGGTAAAGAGCTTATAAGCATTTGTTGTTAGTATTTTTTGTATTAGACTATTGATCTATTATGTATTGGATAATTATTTTTAAGTTAAGTGTTTTTTTTAACCTTTAATTTTATTAAAATTCTATTTAAGAAACTAATGAAATCCTAAGTCCAGCTCATCCAAGTTTAGACAGAGTTTCAAAAAATTTGGACCTATTAGCAATGAGATAGGCTTAGGCCTAGGCTTGAAAAAGCTTGGCTTAAGCCTGTAATTTTCCATCCCTACTTCTGAGTTTGTCTATGGTCAGTGCCTTGTGATCTCATTGTCAAGGTGTTGTGGAAGAGTCACACCACAGAGGAGGCCAATTGGGAGATTGAGGATCAGACGTGATCTTAGTATTTGTATTTCTTTCGCCAGATAAATGAATTGTGAGGATGAAATTTTTATTAGTTGGAAGGAATTATAAGACATGTGCTTGGCAGCCACAAATGGTTTATTAATTTTGAGCCGCCAAGCTACATGCTTCATCAATATCAGCTGCGTGCTTCATCAATATCAACTGCTAACTTCACTGAAACTATAGTCCTACTTGCTTCATCTATTTCACATGCCTGCTTCATGATTTTAGCCATCAGCTTGCCTAATTCGATGAGCATTTAAAATGAAAAATTGAAAGCAGCTATCATTAATTTGCATCGTTTTAGGAAAAGATACAGAGACGAAAGAAAAGAGAAAAAGAAAACAAAAAGAAAAGAAATAAAAGAGAAAGAAAGAAGAAAAGGTAAGAGAAATAGAAAAGTAAAAAGAGTAAGCCGAGAGAAAAAATTAAAAAAAATGGAAAATGAGAAGCCAAAGTGGAAAGTTTTGAGCAATTTTGATTTAGTTTATATTATACATATAACTTTTTTATATTAGTTCTAACAGTTAATTGAACACTGTGTTTAAGAGAAATCCATATTCTTAAGAATCAACAGTAGCCCCAACAAAAGATTAATTGAGCCATAATTTATAATTAGATTTCAGTTATTACTATTATGTATTATATGAAGTATTTATATTTGATAGTATGATTTTATCATTATGTTATAATTATGTGTGCACAGTATATGGTTGATTGAGTCACGAGATATGATTGTCAATCACCATATACCTTTCATGTTAGGTACTCTATGCATTCTTATTGAAAACTAGATTGCTCTACCAGCCCAATGATGTTTATTTTGCCAAGTATAAGAAGTTTTTCCCACATTTTGCTCCTGCGATGATGATCCCAGCGAGTATAACAATTATTTTCCTTTAATATTATTTGGTGTAGTTTTCTCATGTATCATGTATGTATCTATAATTTCATCTTTATTTATATATTCCATTCAGTGCATAGTTATGTCACTATTTTCCTAGGCTTATTACTAATCTGAAGAAAACCGATACTTAATTAATAAATTATGGATCAACTCTATCTTACAATATTATTATGGAAGGTTGTTTGTACCGCAGCCAATATGAGGTTCTACATGCATGGGAGCAGCCCGACATAGTTGTTGTCAATAAGTAATCATAAGGTAACTAGATAAGAGTATTTTCTATACTACATACATCCATCCTCAAAAAAAGGTGTGTGTATTTAAAATGGGCCTACAGACATACAATATTGTGTTTTGCAACACTATATATTGGTCCTTGCAAGTAGGGGTGGGTAAAATCGGATTCGGATCGAGTTCGGGTTGATTCGATCGAATTTCGGATTAATTGGGTTGGGGAAAAAATCATCCGAACGCAATCTGAATTATTAACCCGATCCGATGCGACCCGAATTATATTCGGATCGGATCGGATCGAAAATTCAGATTAATTTGGATTGGATTCGGATTTAAAAGCATGCGGGTTATATATCCATTCTATATTTCTGGGTTAATTTCAGAAGCAATCAAGTAAAACAATCAACCTTTTCTCAAGATATAATTTCGTTTTAAGCTTTTTAAATTAAATTATTTAAAACAATATAGTCAATACCACCAAAAACTTGGTGACAGTGAATGTGGAGGTGAATTTAGTTGTAGCGGTTGTGGTAACCGGTGAAGCCAGTGGCAGCAAGCGGTAGCAATCGAGGTGCAGTAGATTCCATCGGCACGTCGCAGTTGCAGCGATGGCTTAGCTTTGCACGATCGCGTCGGTGACTGATGGCTGCTGGTTCACGCGGTTGCATCTCTGATCTGCTGGCTGCTGCTTCTTGCGGTTGCATCTCCGATCTGCTCGCCGCTACTTCGCTGACATCTCCGATCTCCGATGGCTTGGCTTCGCACGATCGCGTCGGTGACTGCTGGTTGCTGGTTCGCGGCTTCATGCGGCTGCATCTCCGATCTGCTGGTTGCTGCTTCTCGCGGTTGCATCTCCGATCTGTTGGCTGCTGCTTTGTTGTTTGGCATCTCAACATTTCCGATCTCCGAAGCCAAACCTCTATTTGTGTGTGACCATGTGTGGTGTGAGTGTGGGTGTGTGTGCACTTGCAGATTATTTTAATTTAGATCTAAGATTTGCTTTGTGTGTGGTGTGAATCCGATTTTGTTTTGTTTGCTACTTTGTTAGTTTGTTACACTGAGTTTTTTTTTTAAGCCAACCCGATCGGATTTTCGGATTGGATCGGGTTTCATCCGATCCGATCATGATCCGATCGGGTTGGCAAAGTTACACCCGATCGGATTTTGTTAACAATCCGATCCGATTCGAACCCGATATTTTTTTGGTCGGATCGGGTCGGGTCGGATCGGATCGGGTATTTTGCCCAGCCCTACTTGCAAGTCCACATTTCACAAGCATCTTTGCACTTGTAAAAATTGACTGGTATATGCATTTTATGATGTAGCTAGCAATACGTTTATTTTCTTAACTTAATTTTCTATCAACATAATTTAACTAGAATATTTTTTTCTCCATACTTATGTACTTTTAAGGGCTAACTTGGTAATGTTGTAACTTTTAAAATAATTATTGTTAGCTTGTTATAGAAATAACCAACTATGAAAAGAATCAGTTAAACATTTGATAAATTTATTTTTAAAAGTACTATAAGTTTTAAAAGCAATCATATGTATTTGGTAAATCTAATTATTAAATTATTGTAAGAATATAAATGACTGGATTGAACATAATGTTAAACAAAACTTATTTTCACAATAAGCATGTATATAAAATATTTTTTATAGTGTATATATAATAATTGATAATTAAAATAAATATGTTATATTATTAATATTATTTTGTTATCTTAATATAATTGGTAATGATAATAATATCTTTAAAGTTAATGATTTGTCCAAAAGCACATTCCATAAAATGTTTATTTGCCAATAAGCTTATTCCATAAAATGCATGTTTGTCTATAGGCAAATTCTATAGAATACTTGTTGGCACGAAGGTTCTTACTTAAAGATATTTTCTAAGTGTCTAAGTCATTGTTTGTTAAAAATAAACCTAGGTCATTCTTTGAATAATCAAGCTTTCATTGTTTTGTGAAGACTCACTCTTTGGGCATTTTACTTATAAATATTCTCTAAGTTTAGGTCATTATTTATAAGTAATAGACCTAAATCATTTTTTGTAAAAAAAAAGGTTCTAAGTTCATTCTTTACAATGAATAGATCTAAATCATTCTTGTAAGAATCATGCCTTTAGCATTTTGTCAAAAACTCGCTATTTGGGCATTTTACTTATAAATATTCTCTAAGTGCTTAGGTCATTCTTTGCAAATAATAGACTTAGATTGTTCTTTTTAAAGAGATGACCTAAGTCGTTCTTTATAAAAAATAGACTTAGGTTTTCTATGTTTAATCATACATATAGCGCTTTGTTGAAGACTTGCTCTTTGGCCATTCTACTTACAAATATTTTCTAAGTGCCTAAATCATTATTTGTAAAAAAACGGATCTATGTTATTTTATATAAAAAATTAACTTAAGTGGCTCGTTGTAAAGAATGAACCGTAGTTATTCTTTATAAAGAATGGACCTAAATGCCCAAACTTTAACTTAAGTGGCTTGTTATTCTTTATAAAGAATGGACCTAAATTCTATTCTTACAATTAGACACTTCACTAAAAACTTTAAGCACTTAGGCAATTCTCATTAAGAACTCTAAATTATTCTATGCAGAAAGTTTTTATTGAACCTATATTTTTTATAGATTTTGAGTCATCCATAATTTGATCGGACACGTAAAGGCTGCTTGTTGCTTTGATAGATTACTTTTTAGTTCGTACAAACTAGTGTAATTAGTTGGGTAGCCAAAAATCTGATCGTCTGATGTATCTAGCCTTCAACACTTGAGCATCCAAAGACTTGGAAACTGAAGTCATCTCTACCCTATTACGCCAAAAGTTCAACTCAAAAAAAAAAAAACAAAAAAATTGAAAGAAACCTACGTCATTATGATGACATGGTTGAAAAGAGGCGGACGAACTTGGCAATACTATCACGTTTTAACAAAGAACCACCAATTCTCAAAACAAAAAATTAAATAAATAAATAAATAAAACCACCAAAGGCATGCTTGATGAACCAAAAGCTTATTCATGTCATGACAGATAAGAAAGTGCTGAGCATCTATCTAAAAGCGATAAGAGTCCAATTGTCCAATGATCATGTGTGAATACCTTATCCCAAATCACTCTTCCCCATTTGCAAAAAGTCCAATCAGCAAATATTGTTAAAAAATAAACTTCCAGACGGCCCAACACAATTGCATTAAGAATTCAGGTACCATTTGACCATGTTCCATTCCAGCCGTAATGTAACAAACATAAGAATTCAATTTTAAATCGATGCACTTCCTCAACGCGAAAAAGATATGCTCAACATTTTAAGAGGTAAGAAGAAACGAGGGGGTGGGGGCCGTCGAGCAAAGAGAAAAGAATATATATAACAGCAAAATTTCCTCAACCCATATAATAAGGGGCAAGGAATACATTCAAGGTGGTACTAAAAGCCGAAAACAATCTAATGAATGTTGCAGCAGCACAGTGGTAACAACTGGTTTGTTGGCACTGTTAGGCATAAAGAAAACCCATAAACAGCTCCAAAAACTTGATACCGACCCGCTTGCCGCCAGTAAACCAAAATGTAAGATGCATAAAGTGCGAAGAAGTTTCCACCATATGGTTGCTTCTTTATTGTTATGATGTCTGCTATAAGCACCTGCCCTTCATTCTGGTCCACTCTTATTAAATATTAGGGAAAAAGAATCTCTGAACAGAAAGCCGCAAATAAATTACACTCAAAAAGAAGGAACTCTCATCTCCTGGGCCAAAATTTCTACCTATCAAAGAGCTCTCAACGAGAAATGCCGACGCCTCTCAAGCTTCAACCAACGGGTATTATCACTGTTTATGGGGTTCAAAAACCGCTCTGCTTCCACTTCAGAATGAAGCGAGGACTGCAGCCTCTTTAAATGTCCTCTGCACTGTTTATGGTCAAGAGAATAAGTGGTGGTGATATTCTGTTCATCTGGATTAAAATCTCTTTGGTGTGGTGATTGCCACTTGGCTTGCAAATAAGCAAGAGACCTCCATGGAGGAAGAGGCATTGAGTTTTGACTTAGAGAAGATCTAGCAGCATCAACCATAACTTGGAGAAACTGTTTCAACCTTATCAAAGAGCCCACATAAACAACTGGAAGTGATATTAATATTTTATCATAAGAATCAACAGCCCGAGCAATTTCAAAGTAGCTTCGGAAGTCAATGTCAATTATCAAACGCTCAGAGCTCCCAGCAGTATTGTAGTTGACCACATCAATGTATTCATGATCGCCTGCATAGCATAACCACAAGTTTACCATCGGATATGGTTCAGCTAAAAACATTTAATATCATTTGCAATGCAAGAAGGGAAAAGTTTCATTCCTTGCCATGAAAATACAATGAAATCCCAAACAAGCAGATTTAGACTTATTCAAAGGAAAATATGATATATTTGAACTACTGACATGGATCAGTAAATTCACTCTATCTTTAACCATGTAGGGTTGATTTGGTATATGGTTCCCAAAACTTTCCAAAAAGTACAACTCGCATATCCAAATTCATTACTTGACAATCTATATAAGACATTTGAAACTTGGACAGTTTATAGCATACCTCCGGGGACCTTGCCACTACCCTGCCACCTTGTGGAACACACCGCAGCATCATAGCCCGAAAGTCTCAAGAGTTTGACCAGAACAAATCTGATGCAACTGGCATTACACTGGTCTGACTTCACAGCATGAAGATCTGTCTCTTTGATTGATAGAATTGAAGAATGAACCACCGACGTCAGGTCCATCTCATACTGAGGCACAGAACGCTTGTAAAACTGTAATATCATGAAAAAACTACTTCAACATCAACAAAATTCTCCCAAACAGAAATCAAAGACTAAAATTGTGGTTTTCCCAAAAAATCAACTGCACAACATCATCCGAATAGTTACACACTATTATGTAAAACAATGACGCCCACCATTATTAGATTGCACACTATTTCTTAGCATAAACAGATGGTACACCGGCACAATCAGATTGACATAGCAGCTGCTATCATCATAATATATACATAATTTTTCTTCCATATGGATATTCATATTCAATAAAATCTGGATTTTTACATAGTTGTTAACAATTTGGTGTTGAATTGTAGAAAAACAATGTGACTTGCTACTGGAGAATGATTATATATATAAAGCAACACCAGAGTTTTTTTTTTGAACTCTCAATTACAGTTCATTAAATCAACTAAATCTATAAGATAAAAAAAATGACATGTATGTTGTTGATGAATCCGTGAGAGCAGAAGAAATTTTTCAATTTTAAAATAAAAATCTATTTCTTGTTCATAACTAAAATTGCCTAGTGCCAAAAATGGCTAAGTCGTGGCGATTTAAAAATGAAATTACCGAAATTTTGTCGGCGAGGTGAGCCAGATCGGAGAAACCGGAATCAGAGTCGCTGCTACAGAGAGAATCGGTGCCAGCACTGCCATTTTCCAAAAAATCGCTGACCATGAGAGCCAAATCGTGCTCGCTCTCGTGGCTGAACCCTCCTATGCCCCTAGCCCACAAATCCCCCGCGGCAGTCGCCGTCCTCGTCGTGCACAACAACTCCATCGCCAATCCGCCGCTGTCGTTTCGACCCCGCCAATTCCCCAGCTTTCACTTTCTTTCCCCCACACCGTGATTTCATGACAGCATCATATCCTGTGATTCTCCACCAATAAAAAAGGGCTGATGAGTTTGCCGACTCAAAACTACAGAAAGGAATTTGAATTGATGTTTTTGAATTTTCTTTTTTATTATTGTTTTTTGTTAAATATAGTTTTGATTCTGCTTTTGCTTATGAAAATTTGAATTTTTTTGTGTTTTCCAGTTGTGATCCAAAGGGGAGAAAAAATGTTGCTATTTCAATTGCTGCAAAACCCAAAGGATGAAAGGCGAGGGCAACGGGAAAGGCAAGTACATATAAAAGTTTTGGGGATCGAATTACAGAAATGGCCTCGCTTTTTTTTTCGTTTAATTGGATTTTGTTTCAATAAAGGCGAAAATTACGAGGGAATGGATAAGGCCGGAGAATTGTACATGGACGGTAATTGATGGTTTATTCATTCGCTTGTTTTAAGAAAAACAACAGAAATATCTTTAGAATTATGCGTCCCTTTTTTTTTTGGCATTAATTTGGAAAGTGACTTCCAGTCTTGCTGGATATTCTTTTTTTTTTAATAGCTGGATATCCAAAAAATAATAAAAAAAATAAAATATTAAATAGAAAAGATATATTTTTATTAGATAATTGAAGAATTTTCTATCTCATTGCTATTTAATAGAAAAAGTTTTACCAAATTTAAATGAGTGTGTCTACTGCTATATTCTATTATAAAGAAAATGTTTTACCAAATTTAATATAAGGGCATAATCAGAATTTCGGCAAGTTACTTGGGGACCAAGTCACCAAGCAACTTAGACGGTGGAACGTGTACAGCCATAGCTAGAAAATAGAAATGGAAGATGACGTGAGCTACACGGAACTATTTATATTGCGTCGGATAACAGTAGTACTAATAATTTATTTTTTCAATAAGGTAATAATAAAATTCTCATAATTGACTCGTGATTTGGATGCAACTCCATAGTTGTAGATGGCAATGCGTTCATTATCAGCCAATCTTTTAGTATGGGACCTTTGAAATCATTTTGAGAATCAATGGCTATCATTTGGTAGCCTCAGTTGGCACTTGGCAGGCTAATCCTATCTATTAGATAGCAAACTTTCGATGAAAATAACTAATTATCAACCTTACATCATAAGTTTATACAATTATCAAAAATATTTTAAATATTTGAATTTGTTCAATTTTACACAAAATATATTTAATTTGTAACAACTATTCACTAAAAATGACAAAACAAAAGTAAGCACTAGTAGTTATTTAGTAAGGATAATTATTTCTTTCTTTCTTTTTGGAGACAATTGATAGACATTGTAAACAACGAGTGGAGAATCATACAAATTCAAACACTTTCTAGTATTTTTTATAAGGGCGTAAATTTAGAATGGACATCTAGTAATTTTTCTTTTTTCTTTTTTCAATTGTGTTGAAAGTAACTTGTTGCTAGTTACCTTCATCTAGTTACTTGATATCTAGTAATTTCAATTTGTTATATATATAAATATAATAATCGTTGTTACTAGTTATCTAATCTATTTAACAAGTAAAAAATGCGAAATGAATCCAAAATATTAAAGAAAAAATAAAACAATTATCATGATATTTGAAAAAAAAAATTACAAATTATGAATATATTATAACATGATATTATTTTGTACTTTTTAACAAAGTGAGAATGTTACTAAAATACAAAAGAAAATAACATATACCAATGCATGAAGTACCTTTTTTTTTTTAGTGTATTGAAAATCTATGTTTTTTTTCATTTTTCTAATATCATATTCACTTTAACAAAATGATGATATATATACATACATGTATTCAAATGTAATATATCTTTTCTCTTAAGGTGTGCTTGACATATTATATTATATTATGGTATGTTGCATTTAGGTGTATTAATCTGTAATGTAATATCATGTTTGGTGCAATATGAACTTTAATATACGTAATAATATTTTATATCATTATTCATGCTACTCTTAATCAAATAATGTAAAGTATTTATTATTAATTATATAATATATTAACCTATTAAATAATAATCAATTTTATATATTAATATGCTTAATTAATGACATGAATAATATTTTGAGGGAAAATGCACAAACGCGCCACACACGGTGCCCTGGGCCCACACGCTCTTCTGGCGGAATCTCTATCTTTGTTTATTTGTTAACGTAGTAGATGATGACTGATGGGGACGACGCCACGACTGACGGCAATCAATGATGATGATGAGGCCTCACGCACGATTGACCCACCCAACTCCGTGTTTTACAAAGGCCGGTCCAAACTCCAAAGGGATCCCAATGAGTACGTTCTACTTATCTACTCTCTTGATCTATTCCGCGGCACTACGCGCCAACACAAGGTGCATTTTCGTGCCTTTGCAGTTGATATGTATGTTCAAGGTCAAAAATAGGAATCCACTTTGGGGGCTCAACCTTTCCCTCCATCTGATGTGATTATATGGCTTCTTTTATTTCATTTTTTTTATGCACAGATTAAGATACAGTATTAATAATTTCCAAAATAATTATTATTAATTATACAGTAAAAATAATTAATTGTAAAAATTAAATATTCAGTAAATTTTATTTTTATTTAAAAGTAGTTGTATGTATTTAATACATCTTATTATTAAATTATTATAAGAATACAAAATTAAAACGAACATAATATTAAATAAACTTTATTTATACGTTTATACATATATGTAAAATATTTTTTTATTGTCTATAAATAATAATTGTCAACTAAAATAAATATTTTTTATAAATTTTATTTTTTATTTTGTTATCTTAGTGTTATTGGTAATAATATTATTCTCTTTAAATTCCTTGATTTTATTTTTTTAATTGAGTAAGGATAATTTTAAATTTTTATAATACATTTGAGAATATATGTAGGATTGTAATAAGTGTAAAACTAATTCTCATAATCAGAATTTAAAAACTTACTCTTTTTATGTTTTTCAAAATCTACTATAAGATAGGATGATTTTAGCAAAAATGATTTTTATGAAATTTAACAAACACCCAAATTATTTTTTAACTTTTAAAAATTACTTTTGAACCTCTTAAAAACAATCACGAATGGACCCTAAATTTATAAGAGTCATGATACAACTACAAACTCTTATACAAATTGATGTGGTATTTATTCATTGATTGAATGAAAATATAAAATAACAAAAATAAATCATATGAGTTAAAAAATATTTAATTTAACTAATAAATTAACACTACAATATTTTATACAAACTCAATTTATAATGCTCTCCACATTACGAGGGAGCTGAGGAGCCATTCATCATAATTGACAAGTTTATCTGATCCCGGCCCCACGTAAGATAGAATGTAAAAAAATTGTCAATTCTTTTTTAGGGATAGATTAAATATGAGATGACTTTTCACCAAAAAGAAAACAAAAAGTTGCGAATTGTTCTTGGCAGCTTCAGAATTAGAGGATAAAGGTCTAAACTAAGTAAATTCAATTTTTCCGAGGTGATCAAATTCTCTAGATTCCCTCATTTAAAAAAGCACTGGAAAGGTTTAATTCTGAAACTAAAATGGGATCTTCATTTGATTTTTACCTTACAAAATTGGGGACTTCCACCAGATAATTTATTGTTCTCATATTTAACTTGTGTTATTGTATTAGAAATTTGGCTTAGGCTACATGAATCATTAAGTCAATACAAAACGCCCGTTGTTTAATCTTCATAAAGTAATTAGGAAACAGATTAAAACCTGATCCGCTGGCTCTTGGCCAGGCTGTGGCCTTCAAAATGGACCAATTCCCTTGATAAACGACAATGCAACGGGCCAATAAAGAATAAAATTGTATTCAAGTTTGATCTGCTTGACACCTAGAGCATCATTTTCAAACATATCCAATTCACAATAAGCCCAGCTTCCGATCTCTCCTTCAACTTTTTTATTTTATTATTACATGAAACTATTGCTCAGATTACAACTCATATTACATGAGAATATAGCTGATATTTACAAATCAGACTATGACATCAATACTAATGGAGCGCTGTCTAAATTTTAACCCTCTTAAATATTCGAGAGATGTCTACTCCTCACTCTTGGATAAGTGAGAAGACTGCCTTCACTCAAATTTAATTGAGGAAGAAAACACTCCCATAATATATTATGGGAGTTTGAACTGCTGCCCTCCAACAACCCTAACCACTCAGCCAAAAGGCCGAGTGGCTCCTTCATCCTTTATTTTTCCAAGCAAGTCTATTGCCACAAAATAATAACAGAAGTGATGACAATCTAGTGATTGATTTCCGCAACGTTAGCATTATACATGAGCAAAGAGGTTTACAGCTAGCATTATACTTATTAACAAATAATTTTAATAAGAGACGAATCAAAGGAGTAATCTAATAATGATTAATTTAAAAATCACTATTGAAAAAAAAAAGGAAAACAAAACAAAAACAACAATGTCCTATGACGTATGGTTTCGTTGAACTTATTTTAGCTGTAAAATACTCGAGAGTTGGTTGTGCTATTAGAGCGATGCCACTTTTCATTACTGAAAATAGTTTGATATTCGGCGACAACAATCTAAATTTAGTACACATGTTATTAGTCACTTCCTTAAAACACTTTTTTTTTATTATATGAGATTATTACTCAGATTACAACTCATATTACATGAGACTATAACTGATATTTACAAATCAAACAATTACTTGGACCAACTTACATCAATACTAATGGAGCTCTGCCCAGATTTTAACCCTCGCAAATATTCGAGGGATGTCTACTCCTCACACATGGGTAAGAGAGAAGACTACCTTCACTCAAATTAATTAAAAAAAAAAATATCCTCACAATACTTTTGTGAAAATTCAAACTGCTGCCCTCCAACTTAGAAGACTGCTGCCCTAGCCACTCGGGCCGAGCCGAGTGGTTCTTCCTTAAAACACTTGGAAGTTAGTGAGAAGGCAGACAAACAAGAGTTAGAACGTAAAATTACTTAAAAGGCCACAAGGTAGTTCAAAACCTCACATAACTGAACCTGCAGGTCACTTTAGAGGCTGTTGACACATGTAATGTTTCAGAATTTTCTGGAGGAATATTCTTTCTAGGAGCTTGTCAAAAATGTCAATCCAACTCAATAATTTATCGGACGGGGTGTATGTGAATTTGAAATGAATTGACAAACATAAGCAGCGTACTGGTCCCACGGCATGTGCAAATTAACACTAATTTTATAATTTCCATAACTAAGGGCGGGTTCAAAGAAAGGACCATGAGGCATGTTCTTGCACAATGACAAAAAATCCAGACTTCTTCCTATTTTAATATAAGACAAGATAGATTCTCTTCAATGATTTATGGTGATTAAAAGGACATTTGACATTAATTTTATCTTATTAAGCGTCTGTTTGGCGCAATTGCTCTCACCCTATATTTTAGGGAATATTCTCTTAGAATATAACATGGAGAGCAATTGCGTTGTGCAACTACCCCAAACGCTCTCTAAATTAAGGTAATCTTTTAAATTCTAATTGTCTCGTGCGTGCCTAAATGATTTTTTTTTTCAAAATTTAATTTATTAGAAGGGTTTCTGACATTTTTTCAAAATTTAATAACTTAAATCTTATTAAACGAAGGTAACCTCCCAAGTCCCCATTGTCTCACGCTTGCCTAAGTGACATTTTTTTTTTCAAAATTTAATTTATTAGAAGGATCGCTGACGTCTTTTCAAAAAAATTTGAAAATTTAATAACCTAAATCTTATTAAACGAAGGTAACCTTCCAAGTCCCAATTGTCTCACGCTTGCATAAGTGACACTACGGCTTTTATTTTCTATATAAGAAACTTTGAATTTTTGTCTTGCATTAGCCTTGAGAAATATTTCTCATAAAGCACATTAATCATCAAAGTTTCATTGTCATCAAAGATGAATTATTAGAGTTCAACCAGCATTCCTTTTCCTTGCCAAAATTCAAAAAATAATTTCTTCAAGCTATTGATTTGCATCTACCGGTAGCTCAGGAACCAAAGATAATCTGTCTCTTATACACATCTTACAAACAGACCTTGACATTCTGGCATTCCCCCTGTACCACTGCCACGTCATTTCATGGAACCCTCTGTCAGTCTTCAGAGAGATCCAATGATTAAGATTACACGATAAAAAGTAAACTTTAGCCCCAAAACTTTCAATTCTACCGGTAATGGAAATATCCAGAGTTACATCCAGTCTCTAGACACAGTGGACCTGGACTCTAGTGCAGAAATGGTAGAGAAACCGACAATCCATGATAATTAACTAAACTTATAATAGTCTCCATCAAAACCGACTCAGGTTAAGTCCTGCAGACTTTTGCCTTGTTTTCAAGAAACTAACACGAACTCAAAATAAAAAGAAAAAACCATGAAATAAACAGAAAGTAGGTAAGAAAATAACTAATTTTCAGCTCACCATCCACAATTCAACTCTACCCTTGCTGTATCTTTCTCCTATCAAGTCTTCTTCCTACCTCAACCAACATTTTATTCTTGTCTTTCCCTGCATCTAGGCTATTCACAATATGTATGAGCTCTGTAACACATCTCTAACCTCCAGAAAAGCATTTGTCTGTTTAATCTTTCTTTTTACACCATTGTAGCCTCTTGCTTATTTAAACTCAAAAATTCGGTTTTCACATAGAACCTTTAATGACTAATGGTAAGATGGGTTATTGATATTTAATTATATACATGTGCAAGAGGCCAATACTGTCTCTAAACTCAGAACTTAACAAATTCAGGACCATGTTGATTGTACTTAATAAAAGGCAATTCTCCATGTTATCCATTGGAATCTTTAACATTTTTCGTAGATGAATGTTTATTTGTAATATTAAAAAAAACAATAAATATAACATCCCTTAAAGAAACAGTGTTATGACAATTACAATGAGCAAGGCACTTGATCAAAGAAAGGATCCATTGGAAAATATTTCAAGCTGTACCTTCTATGCCAGTTGACTGAAATCAATCATTTTTTAGTTCAGATGGACGGAGATTAGAGGATTGGGATCAATTACCGTCGCTTCAGAGGTTGCTGTAGAACAAAAGAATTGGTCAAATAACTAAATGCCTTTTCAATGGGTAAATCTCATTATTCTTATATCGGCAGCAGACTGTCAACTGATAAAATCTGTGAGAAATAAAATGAGATTGAGAATGGAGAAAAAAGAAAGTGTGAGCCCGTACTTTTTGTGCATTATTAGGCATTTGTCGCTGTCTAGTTACGTGTGACTGTCTATCAGATACACTGTCTAAATCCACCATCAGTACTGGATTATCATGCTTATAGAAAGCCTGTAGGGCTCTCACAACAAATGGACGAACTACATTCACTTCCATTGCAGACAGATGGGCAATCTGAAATACCATATTAGACATTTTAGAAGCAAGGTAACCAAAAAGAAAACAAATATAAATGCAGTTCAACAATCCATGCTATAAATAATGGAAACATGATTCACATAAATGTTTCATGATTTGCAACCCAGGGGAAATTTATGCAAGTACTTTGATAATTTCTCACTGACAATGTCTTGATAATCATCAAAATAATTATTGAAGATGCGCTAAACATAACAACCCTGACGTCTACTCCAGTCTATCAATTGGCTTGATGCTAATCTTCAGAGTAGAGCTGGCTCCACAAGATCATAAACATAACAAGGGAAGTTTTAATAATTTACACATTATCTCTACTGTATAATTCCTCTCCATGGGGGAAAAAGTACATTGAGTTTTATTATGACAAGCGAAATGGGAGAAGTGCAATTCTTCAAGTTTCATAAGAGGATTTCTTCTTGCTCTCCCCCAAGTTTCAAATACAAAACTTGTCATTTGATTGCCTACTCAATACCTAATTTGATGCACATAAAATTAGATGTTGTCTGAAACAGAAGGTACTAATGCAGCTCCCTTCATGCTCTTCAGCCTTTTTTTTGGGCATTAAAAAATTCAAATTGTTTGCTTCTTTTTTACATATATTCATTTTTGTCATATCTCTTAAATGATGATCAAAATAAATTCTATAAGGCTGCAATATGGCAAATTGTAGTGATCACAATCAACAGATTCAGGACAAGAGATAAAAAACCTACCTTCACTGCAGATGTAGCACTAAATTTCTCTAAGTTCGTCTCAATTTTATGCAGTCGTACATCCCTGATGTCCTCAATAAGGGACCTCACCTATGGGAAAAAGACTAAGTTTAACGTCCTTGGAAAAACTGAAATGCTTTATCAAACAAGGTTTAAGACCTTCAAACTCACCATATAAATATCAGGAATGTCATCACGTGCACTACCACCCACAAAAATTACAGTCGTCATTAATATGGTCACATTTGAAAGCATTCTACCAATCAAACAAACAAACAAACAAACAAAATAACTAATGCTCACTGGTCAAAAAGAAGTCTAGAGATCTCGATGTAATGGAAAGGCACAGCCTGAAATGTCCCTCGGTCTTCTCTTTCTCCTTCCAAAACCTTTGTTAAATTTTCTAGACCACATGGAAAAAAAAATCTGACAACAAATTAGAAACAATTCTTCTGAAGCTGAACATATTTCCTTTTCTTACTTTTGGCCCCAGATTATATGACACCAGAAAATGCCAAATAAAAAAAATTAAATCGAATAAACACAAAATAAACTCAAATAAAAATGCTCACCAATTGACATCCATTGAGGTGGCCGAATTGTGCATTTCCCTCTCTTCTTCAACGCAGCCGCAAGCCACAATGGCACTTTGACCGGTATTTGGGGGTAAAAGGGACCAAAATCACCCTGCAAACTCAACAAACAATTCATTTCAATATTAACAAGAACAGCGTGTTAAGCTCAACTCCAACAAGATGGTAAATTCGGAAAATACACAGATAAAATTTAGAGGATCCATTCTCATATTCGGCACAATCTCCACCAATTCATCTTCCGCCATAAACTCAACCTGATTAGAAAAAAAATTCCAAAACCAATTACATCAAAACTTTTAAACTAAGGCCAAAATTTTATTTTAAAAAATGTAAATTAGTGAAGCAATAGAAACCTCTGGTGGAGAAAACAGAGAGACGTGAGGATCAGATTGGCCGGCCATTTTTGTAAATAAAATTAGATCTGAGGTTTTCAAATTTGCGAGGGAGTTCAGAAAAATCGAAATGGATTGATGACGAATGAATGGGTTTGATTTGAGTGAGGATTTCGAATTGTGTGAAATTTGAGTGAAACCCTACTTTGTGTTTATGGTGGCGGGAAATGATATCGGGGAAGGGTTTGGTTTGGACGTGAGAAAGACTTTTTTGGTTTCCCTTTTTACCCTTCAGGCGGCAAAGATGATTTTAAAGTTAGCGGCGTTATAAAATAAATAAATAATAAAATTTTATATTGGCTCTTATTTATCCTTTTTTTCGTAATTTATATTAAAACAATATAAATTAAAGAGTGGGTGTTCTAAGCACATGCAAATATAATAAAATTTTAAACACATGCAAATGGGAAGGGGATGTTCTACTTTCGAATGTGGGATTTTAAAGAGTGAAGTCAATCATTTACAACACCCCCCTTAAATTCATCACTTTAATTACATATAACTTTCAAGATAAGAAGTAATAGTGCATGTGCTTAAAACGGCCTCATTCAAACCTTATCAGTAAAATCTAATAGGACAAAACCTGGTCGAAAGAAAAAGAGTACAAAGCACATTTATCCAATATAATTGTAAAATTCTTCTCTTCAAAATATGTCCCCTTAGTAAAATGCTACCTCAAAAATCATATGTTAATTTAATTTATTGAGTTAACACGTGCTAATACTGTGGATTAACTTCTCAAATATTAATGTGGGCAAAACTTAATAAAAACATCAATAAAATTACAAATAAAGTATATTTGCTTAACATTAATTTTCTTATCTTGTTGCAACTTGCAACTCATGAATGTAAAAGAACTTTGGGGGAGATATGCTTAGTTATAACCCCCTTGATATATCCTCCTCCAATTTGAGCAATATAAGCAGCATTTCCTCATATATAATTGTTGAAACATCTGTTGTAAAAGTCAAATTATAAGTGCTTTGAATATGATGGATAATAGTATGTAATCAAACACACTTTGTGCTTGCTTTATATAACACAAGGACCTCTAAGAGATTAGAGGAGGTGTAATGAAAGTCTGCTTAGTCGATCGCCATAAAATTGTCGTGCTATTCTAAGCGAAAATATGTCTTGCTTGTAGATGAGCTTTGTTGAGATTAGAGAGCGAACCTGAGTTTGCATAACCAATAAGACCGAAATTAGCCCCAAGTTCATCATTTTGCAAAGATGTCAAAAGATTTGTTTGATGTCGTTCCAATGTCATCGTATTGGAATTGAGTGTCGCTGAGCTGAATCTTGCCAACAAGTTTCAAAGAATGTAATGTTTGGTTAAATGCATTGGGCTAGGTACAATAAAACACCAATTGCATTTAGATATGGTACTTCTAGACCCAAGTATCTCTCCATCATCCTTTTTATGATGGGAAAGATTCTTTTTGGGATCGAGAGACAGGACAATTATAAGAGTGCTTAGCAACCTAATTTATAAGAAGATTTGTGTATTCATACACTTGGATACTTTTGAGGGTTTGGAATTTGGATGTCATTTTCACATAAAAATAAAAATTGCAAGGTTTATACAAAATATATAATTTCTCTCCAAGTATTTGATCTTGTTAACTCGTCATTATAAGGAATTTTGCATTTGAAAAAGAAAAAAGAATGTCTTACAAAAAGAGATTTAAAATAATATATGAGAATATTAAAAAAAGTAAAATAAAATAAAGTGGTGTGAATAGAGATGACCAATGAGTTGTGCCATGTCGGCCCGACCCATCAAAGGAAGGCCTACCTAATTTCTTTTGCTTAGGCCGAGTCCAGTACATGTGTTGTGCTCACTCATGTCATATCGTGGGCTGTGTCATGGGCCGTGTCATGTCGTGCCTAAGAAAAAAAAGCATGATTAGCTTTTTCTTTTTCTTCTTATTTTGTTAAGAGAACATGCCAAGTTGTTGGCATATTTTTTCAAGCTTATGTACTTTTTTGGGTTTATGTGTTTTTATTCAAATATGATAAAATCAAAAATTCAAAACTCAAGTTCATATTCAATAATAATAAACTAATAATAATAAGAGAATGTAATATTAATTATTAAATTTGACCATATGATATTAGAATTCTTTTTTAATATTTAACACCAACAGTAAGAATAAATTTTTCTTAAGAGTTAATTTAATTTTTAACTCGGACTTACATAGAGTTATAAATTATAGTTTATAATAATATTAATAAATATTTCTAAATCATAATATTTATAATTTTATTTATTAAAATCATAAAATCAATTATTTTATTTAATAAATTATAAAAATAAATTAATTATAGTATTTTTAACTAAGAATTAAATAAATTTAAAAAATTTATACTAATAAAATATATTAAAAGATTCAATTTCAAGTTATTTATAAAATTTTAAAACTTTAAATTTATTTTATTAAAAACCAAAACGTACTTATTACCTTTTTTTTTCCCTGCTATTATTTAATCAATCTCTAATTATATTGTACTTTTAAAATATACGTGTTTAAAATTCTAAACTCGACTTAGGTGGCGTTTGTTTTTTTATCTGAAATCTGAATAAATCTGAATTAGTCTGAATTCTGAATAGGTCTGAATATCTGAATCTGAATAATATGTTTGTTTTTTCGTCTGAATTTCGAAAAATAAGTATTAAGTTATTTGTTTTTTTCAACTTAAAAAGCTGAAAATATGTACTTTTACATTTGTATCCTTATTAAATTTGAATGTCAAATAAATAATATATTAAATACCACAATATTTTAACATTTATAAGTAAAACTATATTCAAGTGAATACATAATTATTTTAGAATTTTAATATATAAAATACCATAAATTTTAAATTTTATCGTATATAATATAAGAAAGAAAAAATATGGATATTTTTATGTGGGGTAAATATCTATGGGTGAGTTTTGGGATAGACATGAAAAATAAATTATAAAACAGGGATATTTTTGACATTAGCAAGTAATTGACTTAATTCATTCTGAATCTCGAAAAATAAGTATTAAGTTGTTTGTTTTTTTCAACTTAAAAAGCTGAAAATATGTACTTTTACATTTGTATCCTTATTAAATTTGAATGTCAAATAAATAATATATTAAATACCACAATATTTTAACATTTATAAGTAAAACTATATTCAAGTGAATACATAATTATTTTAGAATTTTAATATATAAAATACCATAAATTTTAAATTTTATCGTATATAATATAAGAAAGAAAAAATATGGATATTTTTATGTGGGGTAAATATCTATGGGTGAGTTTTGGGATAGACATGAAAAATAAATTATAAAACAGGGATATTTTTGACATTAGCAAGTAATTGACTTAATTCAGATTTCTCCATTAAGTAAAAAGCCAAAAAAATTAGCTTATTTTATTAAGTCAAAATTATCTAAAACTTCTCATTAAGTTATAAAAACAAACACCTCTAATTAACTTAATTAATTAAGTTAAGTCACTTTAAGTTATTAAGTTAAAAAACAAACGCCACCTTAGTCCACGTACCTATCATACCGTGCCTCATATTCTATCAAAATATACTCATACCGTACTATATTATACAAACACATGTCATATCTATACCGTACCACGTGCCGTTCGCCCTGTCTCCATCTCAAAGTGTGAGTAATCGTTTATTGACTATTGTCGAGTATGAACTTGAGTCATGTTGCGATAGTAACTAAACACACATGTCAAATCGTTTATTGAAAGCAAACAGAGATAAAGCGAGCCCATCAGGTGATCTTTCTTCTCACCACCCACTCATTCCGTGACTGACAAACCCGTGGGCCACAAAAACCATTTGCTATCCGATTCCGATAGACGATTTCCTTCTCCCTCATTGACAGACTTACCCTCCTGTCTGCTGCTCATTTGCTCAAGACTCCAAAAAAAACATAATCCAAATGCCAGGCCATAACTGTAATTTGAAATTAACTAAAAATTTCATATTGACTTCTCGATATTTGTTCGAAAGCCCAAACAAATAGAAAATAAAACACAACACACGCACTCGTCGAAAATGGGCAGGAAGTTCTTCGTCGGCGGTAACTGGAAATGCGTAAGTTTTCGATCACTTACTATTGTTCGTTATATTAGTTTAAGCTGAATTTGATCTATGAAATTATGAGATCTGTTGAGCTGAATTTATTATTAGTGTGATTATTGAATTATTTGTAAATTTGGCCTCGAATCTAAAAATGTAGAATGGAACAACTGAAGAAGTGAAAAAGATAGTGAACGTACTCAATGAAGGTCAAGTTCCATCTTCTGATGTCGTTGGTAAGTTATGTCGTTTAAATATTTACTGCTTTTTTATCTCTTTTTTTTTTGTAAAATTTTTTTTTAAAAGAAATCTTGTTATGGGTTAAAAGATTAATTTTAAATGGCGTTTTGTTTGTTCTATAATTTTAAGTGTTGATAACTTTGATGCAATTGCAGAGGTCGTTGTTAGCCCTCCGTTTGTGTTTCTTCAACTGGTGAAGTTTGTGTTGAGGTCTGATTTTCATGTTGCGGCACAGAATTGCTGGGTCAAGAAGGGAGGTGCTTTCACCGGTGAGATTAGGTATGATATTCATTAGTCATTGCGTTTCATTTTGTTTTATTCTATTTTCTTCCTGAGGATGGCATTTTTAAACAGGAACTTTTTTAATTGCAAATTTACAGTTCATTGCCTCATGTATTTGCAGTGCGGAAATGCTTGTCAATTTGGATATTCCTTGGGTCATTCTTGGTCATTCTGAGAGGAGACTCTTTTTGAATGAATCAAATGAGGTAAGCTATATGGTTTATGACACAGTTCCAAACTTACCTACTGTTTGATAATTACGATTTCAAACCCTTCTTCTTGTCATTCTAAAAGGAAACTCATGTATGTGCAGTATGCATTTCATTTACTATTCTTTGTTTTCTTAACATTTGCTACGATAGCATTGACTTTGTGACTCTTTTTATTTCTTTTAGTTTGTTGGGTATAAGGTTGCATATGCACTGTCTCAAGGTTTGAAGGTGATTGCTTGTGTTGGTGAGACACTTGAGCAGCGTGAAGCAGGATCTACTATGGAAGTTGTTGCTGCACAAACTAAAGCAATCGCAGGTACATATTTCATTGCCATGCACAGAGCTTCTTGTGCAGTCACGCTGTCTGCCGTTTTAAACATTTATGTTCTTCAATTTCAAACCATGGCCATCATAGGGTCTTTTGAAATTGTTTATAACTTTATTTGTGATTTGTTTCTTGTAAAAAATAAATTGTTTATTACTTTAATATGTTTTAGGTGAATACATGTGTTCGGTGTTTTTTTTTTTTTTTCACGATATGATAATTGCACTTTCTACCTCTTCAAAGTTTATTATTGAGGGAAATGTCCTTACGCAATCAACCGTGTTTATCTTTTCATGGAAGCAAAGAATGTCAGTAATTATTTCTCATTACACCATATTTCATGATCTAGTGTTGTGCAGATTTTCAAGAGAAATTTCTTGTTTGGTATTTATCACAAGGGTTAAATTGGAATGGTTGTTTATTTGTATTGCTCTAACACTTCAGTCTTGCATTTTGGTGCTTGTTCATCATAATTCCATCCTATCAACATATCTACAGTTTTTCAATTGTCTTGGCACATCAGTGGTTTATCCTTAATGCTTTTACTAGAGGTGCGCACTATATGTAGAAAATTATGTCTTTGTATTGGCTCTTTTGTTTGGCCATGACACTATACAGATGAATGATATTTATTGTATGCTAAATGAAATCTGCTTCAGCTTTTACTTTTATTATTACACTGATTTATTTTCTCAATCATTATTTAAATGCATGTAAATGTTTCTGAATGCTGTCAAGCTTCAACTTAGATGCTAATCGTGATAATATATAATAGTGATGATTTTATTTTTCTCTCATTTTTTACTAATTATATCTCCCTCAATCATTTTTCAACTCGGGTGCCAGATCGAGTCTCAAGCTGGTCAAACATTGTTTTGGCCTATGAACCTGTGTGGGCGATTGGAACTGGGAAGGTTGCCACTCCAGCGCAGGCTCAAGAAGTAAGTCCTCAGCCTTCAGCTTATATGTTGAAGTCATTATCATATATCAACGGGATATATACATTTTTTAGAGTAATTGGGTATACTTGTCCTTGCCTAATTTTGGATTGCCCACTCATCTCGACCAACTCTTTTCAGTTATTTTCCACTACCCTCTTTGTGTATTTTACCATATCAATTATTTGGTCATAGTCTATATGCTGATTTCTTGTGCTAGATGGATTTCCTAAAAAGTTATCAATTGGTAGTGGTGATTGTTTTCATACTAATTTTACTGTTCTGTATAATAGGTACATTTTGAACTGAGGAAATGGCTTCTTGCAAACACCAGTCCTGAAATTGCTGCAGCAACACGGATCATCTACGGAGGTATCTCTATTAATGTGTCCCATGTTCTAGTCCACTTGCTATTGTCATTCGGTTGTTTTTATAATGTGCAAAATGTGCTTTGAATTATTAATTCTTCAATCATCCCCTTAAATTGAAATATAAAGAAAGCAGCAAATAGAATAAATGCCTGTAAAACTTATTTGTTCACATTTCATTAACCAAAGTTGATGGATTTTTCGTTGCATAACTATCTAAGGATCCGTAAATGGTGCAAACTGCAAGGAATTGGCTGCACAGCCTGATGTTGACGGATTTTTGGTTGGTGGTGCTTCGTTGAAGGTATTGCTGGCATTTCTAGATTTTTCTCGTCTGTTCCTTGTATGCTTTAGTATTATTGTGCTTATACTTGGCGCCTCTCTTTGTTTTCAGCTGGAGTTCATTGACATCATCAAATCTGCTGAGCTGAAGTAAAATTCTTGAGCTTTATTTCAAGCGCAGTTTGCTGATGAAGTATTTACTGTTTGTGTATATATAGAATACGTTTGGTATAATTTCAGAATTACTTTTGTTTTTGATAAGCGCGACCAACTGAAACCTTTTTTTTAACTTTTTTAATTATCTTTGTTTCCTAAGTGTTGGAGTTGAATAAGTCTTATGTAGTGTTTACCTGTCGCAACGGGAGTGTAGGTTCCTCCGCTTTAGTTTTTACTTATTCATTTGAGGAGTAGAGTAGGAGTTTTACTCTATGGGTCCTACTCATATTTTAGGTAAGGAGTGAGATTTCACTCACATTTCCTATTCTCACCTTCTCTTTTTTTGTCCTTCATTTATAAAATATAAATTATATTATATTTTATAAATGTATTTAATATTAATATAATGAAATATAATATAATTTATATTTATTAAAATAATATAATGATACATTTATTTAAAAATAATAATATTAAATTTAATTAATTAATTAATATAATTATGTTTTTTAATAAAATTACATTTATTAAAAATAATATAATCATATTCATAGAGAATTGATAATATTATTGTATATTATTTTTATTTGAAAATATAATATTATTATATGTATTTAATATTCTTAAAGAACTCTAGTTCTCTTCTCAAAAAAAAAAAAAAGAACTCTAGTTCTAGATGTGCAGTGCAATAAAACTTCAATAAATTGATAATTTTTATTAAATAATAGTTTTCTTAATCTCATCTTGAGACCAACGTCTTAATTGTAAACTACTCTAATTATGTTTATTTGTTAGAATGGAAGTAGAGAGTTTGGATTCCTCCCACTTTAATGTGTACTTACTTATTTAATATTACTATTATTAGAAAATATTTAATGTTAATAATAAATAATTTATTCTAAGAAAATATTAATTTTGTACTATATTATTAATAGTAATGTTTCTTTTGTGTTCTTATTAATAATTTTTAATTTCCACAACTAAATTAAATTTAATAAAAATTATGATTCACATAATTAAGAATTTTAGATAATAATTATTAATTTATATAATTAAAATTAATAATAAAATAGATAGTTTATTTTCTAAATATATTTTATATTTATTTTGTAATTAAAAATATAATTCTTTAAATAAGGGTAAATTTATAATTTGAAACAATTTATTCTCAATCTAAAATAATGTAAACAAATAAATAGGATTTTAATTTTTATTTCATCTTCTCATTTTAGTATAAATAAACAACTTCTAGTCCTACTCTTTTAGGATTTGCCACCCGTGATTTCTAATTTGAAAAGTAAACTTTACCTTAATAGTTGTTGGATAGGCTGGTAAAATTAAATTTACTACATATGGCTTTTTTTAATTTATCTCTAATAGTATGTTTAAAAACTATAGCCGTTAACTTATATATCATTAATAAATAATAATTTTTTTCAAAGAAAAAAGACAAAAAAAAATAGAAATGGAAGAAAAAGGAAGCAGCATGTATTCTTCAAAGTTTTTAATTTCTCTAAATGACGTATGTCTAGAAGTAGTCAACTTCAGGTCCTACAATACAAACCTTAAACAGATTCATTAACATGCAATTTCATTCGGTAAAAAGCAATTACAAACAAATTATACACAGATCGATTAATTAAGTACCCAATGGTATATGGTAAGAGTGTGTTTGGCAATTTATATTATGCAAACCTATGTTTAACTGTAATTTCTAATTGTATTGCATTGCATTAAAAAGATATCTAATGCAATAAAGAGCATAAAATAAACCCATGAGTAGAGTTTAGGTTGTATTGCATTAAAACGTTATTCATATTTTATTTAATTATTTTACTTTAAATATGTAAGAAATTTTTGAATTATTTTAATCATTTGTTACTTATCAAAATAATATATTTGAAAATAAATTTAAATTAAATAATTACATTCAACGCTAATAAAAAATTAATTTGAAAAATTAATATTATATTGTATTATAATATATTATATTATATTATAATACAATATAATGTTAATTTATGAATTTCATTTATGTTATGATAAGTGATGTATAGAAATAAAATATATTATAATATTCTATTATGTTATAATATTTATAAAAATGTAATGTAACGTTTTTCATTTTACTATTTGATAATAGTATGTTATAAAATTATTTTTATGTTATAAAAAAATTATTCAATAATCAATTTTGAAAAACTGATAGTATAATACTAAAATATTAATCAATTTAAAAAATACTACTGTAATTTTAATATTAACATAAAATGATATTACAAAATATTATTATATACAATGCAATCCACACTACACGAAATCAATGTGTGCTATCTAGGACTAGGCAAAATCGGGTTCCGATCAACCCGATCGGATTTCAAGTTGATCGGGTCAAATAAAAATTCATCTGAATTCAATTTATGCAATCAACGCGAATTCATCCGAACAAATATTATTATATTCGGATCGGATCAAAAAATCGGATTTAATTCGGTTTAGATCGGGATCAGTTAACAATTCCTAATCAATGATTTAATATATGTTATATAATATATTACACATTACAACTATTCGTATTTGAACTAAACTCAAAACAAAAATTCGGGCTGTCGCTTGCTGGATTTCGAATGGAACTTGGAGGAGAAACTTGGTGATAAAGTGTGTGGAGGCGCGGAGACAGCAGATCGGTAGGCGGTAATAACAAATCTGGTCGCGGTCCTCGCGAAGCAATAGATCAGCTAACGGTTGGAGTTTGCAATGATTGTGGCAAGCGTGTGTTGGCTGCGGCTGTGTGTGTGTGTGTTTCTACTTGGCGTTGGTGGTGTTGAGTGTGGACTTGAGGGTGGGGCAGTGACCCATGAGGTGTGAGGGAGGGGTCCGAGGGGAGCAGAGGTTGGTGTGTGTTGTGTAGTCTCTCGTTGAGGCTTGAGGGGGAGGCCGTGAGGTGTGAGGGAGGGGAGTGAGGCTGCTGGGTGCGTTGAGTGCATGGTCTATTGTTTTTGTGCCTCTATCTTTACTGGTTTTGTGACTCCATCTCTATGATGTGTGCCGTATACGTGTGTGGTGTGTGAAGCTGTGTAGCGTGTGGTCTGTTGCTCTGTGCTTTATGGCGTCACTGGTGCTTGACAGCTTGTTGCTGGATGCATGTGTGCTGTAATCAGTGAGAGTTGTTCATTTTCTTCTTTAAGCCAACCCGTTCGGATTGTCGAATCGGATCAAATTTCACCCAATCTGATTATGATCCGATCGGGTTGGCAACATTTCATCCGATTGGGTATTATGGTCAATCCGATCCGAACCCAATTTGTTTCTAATCGGATTGGGTCGAATCAGTTATTTTGCCCACCCCTAGTGCTATCTCTCCTAATGCAGAGCCTAGAGGGGTTGACGTTCAGTGTCGTAGGTCAGAAAAGGAATGAGAGGTGAGAAGGAAGAGGAAGTGGCGAGTTTGATGATAATAAATTCGCCACCATATGAAGAGCCACTGGCAACAGCGCCGCTATCGGAACAATGATGCTAACAATGAGACAAAATCACTAGTAAATGTTTCTTAATTTTCTAAAATTAAAATATTTTTCTATATTTTTGTTGTGAGGGTATATTCGAGAATATTTTTTTTATTTAAGACATTTTTGTATTTATTCATTTTTAGTTTGAAAATTGGATAAATGGTTTGGATATTGGATATCCATCTAATATCCATGTTCAAAATGCTTTAGATGGATATTATTCAATCCAGTTGGACCGAATATATGAACATCTATTTTGGATGGATCAGTTAGCCATCCCTAAACCTCAAGCATCCCACATTAGATGGCAAAGTTATTTTAAGTAAACTATCTAGTACAAGCCTCTAGTTATTTCTATAATTTTTTATTATGTTCACATTTTTTGTTTAGTTACTTTACTGCAATTATCTTTAGTGTTCAGATGTATTGTTGTTTACAATTTTATTGTACTTATGAAGTTGCATAATATTTCTAACCAGTGGCGGCGGCACGGCGCCACATTTCACCCGCTTGACTTTTTAAAATTTACAAATTTAGTTAGATATTTGTCTCATTTTGAATTTGATTTATCAAGAAAGTCCTTGCTAAAATTTAAAAATAACTAATATATTAAGTATTTATTTTTAATTTCCAACCACAAAGAAACATTGTATTTTGAAGTTTTTCCAGCCCTAACTCTCCTCACACACAAAAAAAATAAAAACTATTTCACCTCACTAAGTTTATCCAAATGATTTTTCTTTAACGAGTCTTATGGCACTTAAAATTCAACTTAATATTTACATTGTAGAAGTGAATTCTGATAACAAATTTTTAAAATTTGAAAGGAATTGATAAGTTAATAAGAAAAATAGTTGATACTAAAAAGGATAAATTGTATTCACTAATTTATTTATTGTTTTAACTAATTCTCATAACTATAGTAAAAAAAAAATGGGTATGAATTTTGTGAAAAATCATCTATGAAATCACATGAGAGATCAATGATTGAGTGATATTATTGTTGTATATAAAGAAAAAAGATTTACTTTGTATTCTAGATGATAAGGTTATTCTTCAATTTTTTTAACAAATGAAAACAAATATGAGGTCAATTATAAATGTATCGAATTGAATATATTAATGAATTTTTATTTTGGTATTTGTTACTTGTTACTTGTTAACTATTTTTAAATTATATTATTATTTAAATTTAGCTCCTGCTAGATTAAGTTCCCCGACACCACTACTGTTTCTAACCATAGATAATAACTATTCTTGCTAAAATTAAAGATCAAGTGGCACTTGATAATTCTCTATTTCACAATATTTAAGATCATGCTTTTATATTTGGTAAAAATTTATGAGAATTAGTTGGATCGTTCATGGATGGCGTTGAGAGAAAGATGTTGAAAATTTTGACTTCTAGAATTGTTGGGCACTTTTAATCTGAAATTTTGTAAGAACGTTATCATTCAGAAAGTTCGAAAGAGAGTCAAATACTCAAATTGTCCACTTGGGAATTTTAAAATAATAATAATAATAGCAATAAAAGTCAAAGTATGAAGCGCAGGTGGCTGAGCTCAAGTGTCTGTTAAAATATAAATAATGGAACATTGCCGGATCGCTAAGCATCCATCTTCTTTGTTTATTTGTTAGATTTGGCCACCATAAGTATATATAAGTTAGCAATTAAAGTATGCCAACTCTAAAGGTATATCATTCATAAATTGGCTCTTAATCACTACGAAGTAAAGGCCATTACATATTTAATGACGTCATTTTCTTTTTATGTCTATGAACCCATTAGTTAATTAACTAATTAAGCAATCAATATATAACTTTTTCTTTCTGATCAAGAAGTAATTAATATGATTTAAAATGAAACTAAAGAAAAAGCTTAATTATGATATCTTAGGTCTTCAACTACTACCGCCTATTGTTCAGAGTAATTAAATCGAAAAGACTCGCAATTTTATTGATTGCTACATGTGAATCCCTATCAGGAAAATTGAACAATCCATTGAATTTTTGTTTGTCAGATTGTACAAGTTGGTTTCTCATGTGAATCTTTACAGTATTAGTATTAATTATGAATATCTTCTACAATGAATCGTCTCTAAATTTTGAGAGAACCACTCATTGATTAGGGGTTTTTTACATTCTTTTCATAACTTTACGTAAAGTGATTTAATCTAATCTCTATTAGAGGTGGTTTGAGTAAATGCCTGTAAGTTTAGGGTTTATTTTAGGTTATACTCCTCAGTATTGTGTTTATTAAAACTGGTTTCGACATATTTTTTTATTATAATATTAATATAATGACATATAATATTTTCAAAAAAAGTTGTCATGAGAATTTTTCTATTTTCCACTTTTGATTACAAAGGTTTATTAATTTTCCAAAATATTTCTATTCGATTATTTAACTTACTTAAACAAGTTTAATAATTAGCACTATTACCCGTCTCTATAACTTACGATAATATAGTGGTAGATTATTATTATTTTTATCTTTTTTTATTTTCTTCAAATTAGTATTATTTGTCTTTCTAATGTTTAATAAATATTTTTTTATATAAAGTATCATAAACAACAATAAATTTGACTAATATTTACTTATTTAAAATATTAAATGATTGTATTCAATTGAACATGATGATGTTATGATAATATATTAACTTATTGATGTTCTTTGAAATGTTTATTATTTGTTTAACATTTATAATTTGTAAGGGTATAGATGAAGAAACATTGGTTTTTGGTTTTTCAAGTTAAAAATCAAAACAATGTAATATTTATTTTTAGTGATTCAAATGAAAAAAAAAACACATCATTTAGATATTTAACATTATTCAGAATTCAATCTAATTCAAGTTTATTCAAATTTGAGATGAAAAGAACAAATGCCACCTTAGTTTTTAACTCTCTTAAACTGCACAATTTAAGAGTATATTCACAATAAAAAAATGAAAACACATGCACACGCGCGTGCACACACACATACGCCTGCACGCGCTCACACATGTATATATAAATAAAGTCAAACGATGCACACACACATATATAAATATATAAAAACAAAGTCAAACGATGTTAATGATAAGCTTTCATTAAACGGTTGTTCACGTGTCTTAGCTTGTAGGGTCCAATTATATTAAACCGTGGAGGTTTACTTGACCAGCCAGCCACCATATACGCCCGCAATTCAAATTAATCTACACAGTTTGCCATCATCATCTATTGATTAAGTTAATTTAACAAATAATATATGACACATTGTATTAGCTAATTCATTAATAATCAAGTGGTATTGTTATCTATTATTATTTGTATATATATTAATATATTACAATCAAAGTTCTTCTTGTATTTACAATCATAAATTATTTGAGACTCTTTTTAATATTCCTATTATAAAATAGTTCGAATGTTGACCCTCACTTAGTACTTAAGGGAGATCTACCTCCACTTTAATATTAGAGAGAGATATATTATATCCTAAATACAGAAAGACAAATAAATCCCTACATAAGAGGGGAATCGAAACAATTAATCAGATCATATGATCTGCTGCAAAACTAACAACTTTGAGAACATTGAATGATTTGTTTATTATTATTGATTTACAGCTGTGCTGCTGGCAAGTCATCAGCTAAAATTGAGATATAATATCATTTATGCATACAATTTCATATCGGGTTTGATTGTTAAAGAATAAAAGAGATGAGTAAGAAAATTTCTTTTCAATCATTTGTCTATATGGGAACCTCTTAGTTCGCAATTATTAGTGATCCAATTTAATGAAAATTGTCTGGTGTGTCTATAGAATTTAAATAGTGAATTTCAGGCTGGACAACTTGTTTTGGCCTTAATTTAATACGATTTCTCTCTCTCTCTCTCTCTCTCTATGTATACGTATGTGTATGTGTGTGTGTAACCTCAAATTCTCATTTTAATCTGTTGTCCATTTTATTCATACTCAGCCCCGTTTAAAACTACAGTTAAATTACTAAAAACATCTTATTTAAAATTTTTTGACAAAGTTATATATTTTGTATGATAAATTTTTTTTAAAAAAATAAAAGGTTATTATTAGCAGATCAAAAACTCTCAAAGATTACAAGTTAAATAGAGTGGATAATCCTCCATCTATACAAATAAATCTGAATACTGCAAAATAAATTGCCTAAAATGTATGCTGCTTAATTACAAACCCTTTGGACATGTGAAATCCGAAAAATTCTACTCATGAGAAATCCGAAAATCTTAATTTGATAAAAGCAACCTTGAATGTCAGTTACGAGCTAAAAGAACTCAGTACAAGTAGAAGCTTCACCCAAAGCTAACTTAACAACAAATAATGGATTTGACTCTACCAATAGTAGACATAAACCAACATCACTATTGAGTTGTAAGCCACAGCAGAATGCCTCAGCCTCATTAAAATCAACTTCATCCACATAAGTGCATTTGTGAACTCCCGATACCATTACTTGACCCTCATCTTTAGGCACCATAGTGCCAAGGCCAAACGAACCCCTATTAGCATCAATAGCCACATGAACATTAAGTTTAAACAACCCCCACCCCCGGCGCGCTTCAGGAGGTAATTCCCAATTCACCGCACCAGCAACACCATTAGGAGAAGCGTGAGGCAAAACTACCTGGCTAGCACTCTCAAATATTTGCGCTGGTTCTAAAAACACATGATTAAATGGCCCCTAATTTCGAGTCCGCTAAATACTCCACCGAATTATAACCAAAAATTTCAGGTCGTGCACAAATAACATAATTTGAGGGTAATCAAACACATCCCACAACTCATTACCAGGAGCATGCACCACTGTATCAAAAAAAAAAAGAAGAAGAAGAAGAAAGTAAGCTGCCAAACCTCTTGAACATGTGGACAAGTAATCAGAGTATGTACAATGGTCTTGCCCAAAGTAAGACACAACTCACATGCTGCATCCCCCACCATCTTCTTTATCATAAGATTAACCTTCGTAGGGAGAATATCAGATGACGCTCGCCACAAAAAATATTTTTTAACCTTTGGAGGAATCCCCAACTGGCAAATTGTTACTATTTTGTCAAAATAATTATATTTATCCAACGCCTTGAACTCCTGTTGTATTTTTGTTTAGCTGCCCAAAAGTCTGATCTCTGATGTGAGAGTGAGAGTCGACCTTCCTTTTGTGAAAGGTGTTGGTAGGCGGGAAAATCATTCTTTCAATCTATCTATACTTGCGAAAAATCGATTTTAGAAAATCATTTTGTTGACAGTCATCCGGGGTTGACGTATCAATATTGTGATCATTTCATGAAGATCGGCTTTTACAATATGAGTTGCCTGTTAATATATTATCAGCCTTTTTGCTTCAAAAAATTAACGTTCAACTTCATAATATAAAAATATTCTATTACGTTGCTACGACCTCTAAAATTTGGGGCGACCACATTTTCATAATCCACCTGTAAGTAGAATTTTAGAAAGCTATCATGAGGATGCGACCATTCCTACAATTTAAACAACCCCACCCGCGCAATTGACGCATGGCCATGTTTTATATATATCGTGCACATTATATATGCAGCAGCATTTACAAATTGTACTAGTTTACATTAACTGATAATGTGATGTTATCAAGATGATAAATGAGAGGTGTTTGGATTTGGTACATTGAGAATTATGCCTCCTATCTAGAAGGAAAGAAACAATCAAACTGATCATGAAGCTAATATTTAAGCGAAGTAAACGACGTGATAAACTTTCACATTGTTAATAAAATTAAAAATACATCAAAAGGGTTGTTGATTTGTCTTAGTAGGGTCCATGAAATTGAAACCGCGGAGGTTCACTTGACCAGCCAGCCACCACGCTGGCAATAGTTAATAATGTACAACAATTTGTCGGACTAACTGTTTGTTAATTAACAATACCATAGGCTAATCCATTAATATCAAGTGACCAGAGCAGGAAATGATTTTTCATTTTTCATTTTTCTTTTTTTCTAAACAGCTGTGGGTGTGAGAAGTCCGCTAAAACAACAAATGAGAAATACAATCATGAAAATTGGTAATGGATACAATTTTCATCTTCATCAGTTATTGCGAGATTTGGTGTAGCGATCGAGAATCATATTTTGGTTTCTAATATTGTTTCTTAATTTTTCCTCTTCCTACTTTCTAATATGCTATTATGTTCATGATGTTAAAAACCTAATAGAACCCAAAAAGAAAAGCAATTTTTGGGTTTGTTTGCTATCACACCCTTGATGTTAATCATAATGGAATATGATCGTCCTGAGGTAACTAGGATTTTGTTTGTTAAAAGTTACAATAAAATTTGAACAATAAAATTATAATGTTAGTCAATAACTTTTTGGTTAGGTCAATGAAATACATTCTCTTCTTAATTTTAAGGTGGAGAAATTAATTTTTCCTAATGACAGTGGAAGTGCTGGGTTTTAATTCCATTAGATTTTATACTTAGAGTTGATTGTACATTACTTTATTTGGGGCGACCACATTTTCATAATCCACCTGTAAGTAGAATTTTAGAAAGCTATCATGAGGATGCGACCATTCCTACAATTTAAACAACCCCACCCGCGCAATTGACGCATGGCCATGTTTTATATATATCGTGCACATTATATATGCAGCAGCATTTACAAATTGTACTAGTTTACATTAACTGATAATGTGATGTTATCAAGATGATAAATGAGAGGTGTTTGGATTTGGTACATTGAGAATTATGCCTCCTATCTAGAAGGAAAGAAACAATCAAACTGATCATGAAGCTAATATTTAAGCGAAGTAAACGACGTGATAAACTTTCACATTGTTAATAAAATTAAAAATACATCAAAAGGGTTGTTGATTTGTCTTAGTAGGGTCCATGAAATTGAAACCGCGGAGGTTCACTTGACCAGCCAGCCACCACGCTGGCAATAGTTAATAATGTACAACAATTTGTCGGACTAACTGTTTGTTAATTAACAATACCATAGGCTAATCCATTAATATCAAGTGACCAGAGCAGGAAATGATTTTTCATTTTTCATTTTTCTTTTTTTCTAAACAGCTGTGGGTGTGAGAAGTCCGCTAAAACAACAAATGAGAAATACAATCATGAAAATTGGTAATGGATACAATTTTCATCTTCATCAGTTATTGCGAGATTTGGTGTAGCGATCGAGAATCATATTTTGGTTTCTAATATTGTTTCTTAATTTTTCCTCTTCCTACTTTCTAATATGCTATTATGTTCATGATGTTAAAAACCTAATAGAACCCAAAAAGAAAAGCAATTTTTGGGTTTGTTTGCTATCACACCCTTGATGTTAATCATAATGGAATATGATCGTCCTGAGGTAACTAGGATTTTGTTTGTTAAAAGTTACAATAAAATTTGAACAATAAAATTATAATGTTAGTCAATAACTTTTTGGTTAGGTCAATGAAATACATTCTCTTCTTAATTTTAAGGTGGAGAAATTAATTTTTCCTAATGACAGTGGAAGTGCTGGGTTTTAATTCCATTAGATTTTATACTTAGAGTTGATTGTACATTACTTTAATTATATTGTATATAATGTTAAAGCCATCCCCCTCCCCCCACCCCCACCACCCCCAAAAAAAGGACCTAAGTACTGAAAGGGATAAATATTAATAAGGGCTTTCAAAGAGCATAAGGAGATTCATTTGTCCTTTTCGGTAGGGAAAAAAAAAAGAAGAAGAAGAAGAGAGAGAGAGAGATTCAATTGTCCAGCTATTAATTTACCTTTTATTTTATAATTATTAATGATTCATTTCAAAGAAAATTATCCGGAGATACTAAAATGTGAATTTGAAGATTGACAACTGGTTTACGCTTTAACTCAGTATTAAATTAAGGGTGGGTTCTAAACTCTTTTTTTTTTTTTGGGAGTGAGTAGGGAGTTGAAAATTTTATTTTAAATTTTGTCCACTCCTCTACCTTTTTTTAAAAGAAAATTAAACTAAATAAGTAATATTTTCAAGGTCCAAATTAATATTTTTAAATTTACTAATGTAGATAAGACATGGGACAAAGAGATTTTATTTCAACATGTATAAAATATGTATGTATGTAGGTATTGCCACTCTGATCACTTGATTTCTTTATTGATTTCTAAAATTTAAATTTATGGGCAGGAAAACGAATAAATAAATCAAATTCAAATCGAATCATGAATGAATTATGTAAAAATTCTATTGATTTGAATTCGATTCATTTATTAAACAAACTGAAATCTCATAATTCATATTCGAATAATTTATTAAATGAATATTTCGGTTCGATTCTTTTAATTAATTTAGTAGAATTAATAAACGAATCAAGTCGAATCTGGATTCTTTTACTAATCATTTATCATATAATAAATCAAATTAAATATGAATTCATTTATAAATATATAACTAATAAACAAAAATTAAGAAAATAAAATATAAAAAGACCACAAATTTAACATCCAACAAAATACAAATTTATTATTATTTATAATCACTATATCAACCTTCAGACATTAAAATTTTTCACACATAGTTAATGATAAGTAAGTAATTCAATTAAACGAATAATAAATGAATAGATCATATTTGATTCATTTATAATCCATATATTACACGAATTCTAAACGAATAAACAAATCGATGTCCTTAAACCCGAATTCAATTCATTTAATTAGCAAATCGAATCAAATTCACCCATTTATTAAATGATTCAATTTTTTCAAACGCAAATTGAATTGAATCATTTATTTGATTCAAACTAGTGGCACTCATATACTCAGCATATATTGAGAAAATAAGTTAAATCTCTATCGGTCTCTTTCCCTTAAAATAAGGATAGATCTCTCCCTACATATATGTAGGATTAAATTTTAAGTTTAATGTTCGGTAGACCTCTAGATTACAGTAAAATATTTAAACCTAGCTAGAGTCTAGTAAATTTCAGATTAAAATAAGTTTATTTTTTTAAAAAAAAAATTCTAAGCAATAGTATTTCTCTGTAATTTCAACTTGCATAAACAACGAACAAGTCAACTGTTCACTTAGTTTTGTCCAAAGCCGAAGCTCTAGAAAAAAGAAGTTTCCCAGAATCCAACCACACACATAACTCCAAAATCTACCGACCTTTTTTTTTGCCATTTTAATAACGCCTTCTTTCCTTTTGCTTGCCCTTTTTCTTGCCATGCTAGTTTAGGCTAGGTTAGCTCGTTTGTAATATTAAAATAATCAGTCAAAATATGCAATTGGACGCTCTTGGTCCTGCCTGACAGCTAACACCTTGTACGTACGTATAAAAGTTTTGGTTTCACACTTGACAATTCTTCTTTTTTTCATTTCACCAGCTGTGTATACCTTTCAGCTGTGCATACCTTTAATTAAATTAAAAGCTTGCTTCTTCTTCCTCTATTTCTGTAACTAAATAACAGTTATTGGGTTCTGTTGGAGGAGCTAGTTACTAAGAAACTTGAGCGAGCTAGCTTTTGCATTCATGGGTTCTTGCTTCAGCGCTGAAACTGACAGTCCTCTTCCCAATGGTATCAATCCGATCATCTCTCTCCTCTCTCTAAATTTAATGCTTATTTGAGCTTGTTATGCGCTTGTTACCCTTTCTTTAATGTGTAATATATATACACACACACACATATATATATTTTAGCTACTTTTGATTGTTGATTTTGTCTTCTTTAGCTTTCTTTCTTTTCAACGGGAACTTGTGACTTTGATTGATGCTATGTTATGTTGGTTGCCAAGAAAAAGGAGGAATTAGTTTAAATGAACATTTGGGATTTTGATTTTTGGATTATGGTCATGGATCATTATTGAACCCAGAAAAAATTATGTCTGGAACATTTAATCAGCTTAAGTGCAATATGAATCTATTTTACAAAATTGGCTTTTTTTTTTTAAAAAAAAAAAACTTCAATTGACTATTTTGTTTATAAATAGCTATATATGGCTTTGATATCTATAGGGGCAAATTCAAAATGCAGCAGAAAAGACGGAAATGGTACTAGTGGGTCAAGCAGCAGGGTCTCATCTGTCTCAGTGGTTCCTCGGACAGAGGGTGAGATCTTGCTAGGTTCTAACATAAAGAGTTTCAGCTTCAATGGACTCAAAACAGCCACCAGGAACTTCCGTCCAGATAGTGTTTTGGGTGAAGGTGGATTTGGTTGTGTCTTTAAGGGGTGGATTGATGAGCATACATATGCACCGGCCAGGCCTGGGACTGGCATGGTTATAGCTGTGAAGAGGCTTAATCAAGAGAGTCTGCAGGGTCATCTGGAATGGTTGGTGAGCATCACACTTCTACCCCCTTGCAATGCAATTTTAGTTTTCTTAGGACCTTACTTTAGTGTTTGGACTTTACATTTCCCTTGTTAGTTGAGTGATGTTCCCTCTTCCTATTGATAGTAGTAACTAATTTCTTAGCTCCACTTGTTCTACAGACAGAAATCAAACACCTGGGACAATTGTATCATCCTAATCTTGTAAAATTGATCGGCTATTGCTTAGAGGATGACCACCGGCTTCTGGTGTATGAATTTATGCCCAAGGGCAGCGTGGAAAATCATCTATTTAGAAGTGAGTCTATTAAGATCACCTATGTTTAGTAATGTAGTCTTTTAATTCAACTTTTCATTGTCTATGAACTAACATGTCTCTCTTCTAATTGAATCATTACTTATTAGATATCTAAATTGTCATTGAAGCAGGAGCCTCTTACATTCAACCGCTTTCATGGACCATTCGCATGAAGGTTGCCCTTGGTGCTGCCAAGGGTCTAGCCTATCTTCATAGTGATAAAGCAAAAGTGATATATCGAGACTTCAAAACTTCCAACATCCTGCTTGATTCAGTGAGTGAAGCATATTTAGCTTTTGAATTCTGTGGCTTTTGCTAGTGTCTCATTATGCTTACAGGTGTCTCATACTGTTTCTTACCATAAAATGACAGAACTACAATGCTAAACTCTCTGATTTTGGGTTGGCCAAGGATGGACCGACAGGGAGCCAAAGCCATGTCTCCACAAGAGTCATGGGTACTTATGGGTATGCAGCTCCAGAATATATGGCCACAGGTATCTTTCAACTTGCACTGCTGTTATTCACATTTGAATGCAGTTTGTTACACTTTTCCCTTCAACTTGCAATGTGTGTGCTTTATTTGACTTAGGCCCTAACCATATACAAAACATGAAGCTTCCAAATGGGGTAATTAATGTCATTAGCTAAAAACTTTATCATAGTGGCATCGTGCGTAAGCTCTATTAAGCCACCCCTCAAGTCATTTTCGAGATTCTTAAATTGGTCATTATTATTGCTTTCTCCTTAGAAAATTCTTTGATTATCAAATTCCAACTCATACAGTTCTCACTTGATTTTAAGCTTTAAACTCTGTCTCTATTAGAACGTTACTCCTTTTTCCTCTGTGCTTATGTGTAAATGTTTATTTTCTGGGATTAGCTTTCTGAATTTATCAGTATGCAGGCATTCTCAACTTCTTCCAATCCTTACTTTTTTCCTTTTTTGAAGGACATCTAACTGCGAAAAGCGATGTGTACAGTTTTGGGGTTGTTCTCCTCGAAATGTTAAGCGGTAGACGAGTAATTGACAAGAACAGACCATCTAGAGAACATAATTTAATTGAATGGGCCAAACCTTACCTTCAAAGCAAACGCAGAATTTTCCAAGTTATGGATGCTCGTATTGAAGGCCAGTACTCACTTGGTGCAGCACTAAAAACAGCTGTACTAGCAATCAAATGCCTATCAAATGAACCAAAGTTCAGGCCTACCATGGATGAGGTGGTAAAAGCATTGGAACAAATTCAAGACACCAATGATGCTGATGCAGGTGTCTCTCGAGATGAATCCCTCCAGAATTCTGATCGCAGTACATACAAAAGAAAAGGTCTCAATGAAAATGGCCAATGCAAAGCTAGCGTTCATCATAGGCCATCTGAGAGGAGATAGATAATATATTTGATGCATGCTTTATTTTTTCTATTTGCTTTATGTATGAAGCATTGATGTATCTTGGACCAGCATTGTAATAACAAGTCACAATCTATGTACAGTTTTTCTATAGAATCTTAAATTGATATTTGCTTCTTTTGCATTTTCTTGTTTCTCCTAGTATTGTTGTAAGCATTCGTGTCTGTTTGTGCTATTTTACAGCAGCCTGCATGGTAGCAGAAACTTAAAATCACTGTCTGCCACCGCAACCTGAAACTGAATGTACCTTGATGTCACAATGCAAAACATGTTGGACATTACAGTATATAGTAAAAACAATAAGGACTGAATTGTATTTTTTACCGAGAAATAAATTCGAAACTGGAGGGTTATTTTTGTCTTTGCAACAGAGCGTGAGGTGCGGAGGTTTTAGCAGGAGAGAAAAGAGATAGATGTCGAAGCAGGGGTTTTAGTGAAAACAGAGAGAGGAGAAGGAAAGGATAATTGCCGTTTCAATGACTCTGCTTCGGCAAGTGATCTCTGCTCCCGTAGCACATGCGGTGGTGCTTTCTCGCTCCTGCCTGGCCGTTTCTGTAACCCCGCGGCGCAAGTTATCTGTTTCTTCTTCTTCACGTGCCCCTCGCGTGGACGCCAACGTGCTCCTTGGCATGTCCGAGCAGGAGCTTCAAAAACTCGCCGTCGACCTCGGCCAGGTACAATCCAACCAAATTAAAAGGAAAACGGAAACATTTTTTGCTTTTATTATTAAATAAAAATTCTTCTTTTTTTTTTTGGAAATTTATAATTTAGCAAAGTTACAGAGGGAAGCAGCTTCATCATCTAATTTACAAAAGAAAGGTCAAAGAAATTGAAAATTTTATTCAACGTGAGTACATTACGTTGTTGCCTTTTTTGTTAATTTTTATTTTATTAATGCGTATTTGGTGTCTAAATTTCGGGTTTTTTTTTTTTGGCTATAATTTGTAATGAAAGTGCCTCAGTCCTTCAGAAATGATCTCCAAGAAGCTGGGTGGACGGTTGGTCGCTTGCCGATTTTTCGCACGGTCACTGCAGCTGATGGAACTGTTAAAGTACTTATAAATACATCAAATTTACATAATTACATTAGCTGTTTTTTATTTCATCTCTTTGTCCTTGCATGTGTTTTCAGGTAGTTATTATATAAATGTTGATGTATGATGTACATTGAGAAAGATTTTACTTAATTATTTATGCATGGTGCTGATTTTGCAGTTGCTAATAAAGCTGGAAGACAACAGATTGATTGAAACTGTTGGCATACCAGTTGAAGACGACAAAGGTCCCATGCGTCTTACCGCTTGTGTGTCATCGCAGGTGTTTTTCATGCATCATTACTGACAAATGAAAATTTTTCTTCTTCGAAAGATTATTCCTTGATTGAGCATAAGAAATTGTCTTATCCTTTGGGTATTCAGGTAGGTTGCCCATTGCGTTGTTCGTTTTGTGCCACTGGAAAGGGAGGATTTTCAAGAAATCTTTCAAGCCATGAAATTGTTGGGCAGGTTCATTTCTTCTTTTTTAAGTTTTTAAATGTTGACAAATCAAAATCCATATAATCTCATTGGCTACATTATTTTACAATAAAGTGGTTTTAGTGTGATGAGATTTATCCTGTCTTTTTATCCAAGCTAGTATCTGTTTCTTCAGCATGATGCAGTTTGTTTCAGGTGTTAGCAATTGAAGAGATCTTCAAGCATAGGGTGACAAATGTAGTGTTCATGGGAATGGGCGAGCCAATGTTGAACCTAAAGTCTGTGCTTGAAGCACATCGATGTTTGAATAAGGTGCTTCTACAACTATTTGTTCATGTCATCTCATCGTTCTATTAATTATTTTTCATAGTTTGTGCATGTCTTTATGTGTGTTTTGAAGTTAAGCTTATGTGTACTCGATCGCTCTTGTTTTTTGTAGGATGTGCAAATTGGACAAAGGATGATTACAATTTCCACTGTGGGGGTTCCGAACACAATTAAAAAGTTGGCCTCTTACAAACTTCAGTCAACATTGGCTATCAGGTCTGGTAATCTTATATAGAATTTGTTAACCGATACTGTGGTGTTGATGAGTATTTAGGCTACTTCTGTTTAACTGATTGTTCTTAAACTCATTGAATTTGACTCAACATCTGGCACTTGGCCAGTAGCATGAAACTGACCTCAACTTTTCTCAAATTCATAAGTGTGGAACCCTTTGACTAGCTCATGTATCTAAGTGTTCTCTTTCCCCTAAAAAGTAGCTTTTGTCTTTTCACAAGAAAGATTCAGCATTCTGAATATGCAGAAATCTCATCTCAAATAGCCGATGAAAACTTGTGTCCCAGTGTCTGTGGCATTCAGTCTTATGATTCAATAACTCATTATTCACATCTTTCTTCACTAAAGTATAGATATCTTTGTTCTGATGACTCGGCAATTGTTTGTATGGAATATTCTCTCCTCCTTGCTCTGTTCTCATGTTTTACTAGTTTGCCCTTTAGTTTTCTTCAGCTTTTGAAGCAGACCATATTTTTCAGTTGATGAGAACTTTATTTTTATTCATATATTTTCTCCTATGCTCCAGCTTACATGCTCCAAACCAGAAACTGAGGGAATCAATTGTGCCTAGTGCAAAGTCCTATCCTCTTGAAGCAATCATGAAGGATTGCAGGGATTACTTCCAGGAAACGAGTCGGCGGGTGTCCTTTGAGTATGCACTATTAGGTACAGTGGTTTTATGATGTGCTTATTTCTTGGATTAGGGAATCGGACTCTGGAATGGAAATGATTGATGATGTTTACTTGTTAAAAGAAATGAGATGTGGAATGAAGCATGTGGGGTCCACAAGTTTTGGGGATTAAGGAATGGAACTTGATTTCCATTGGGGGGTTGGGAATTGAGTTCCCATTCCTTAAGCTCCTCCTTTTACCCCACCCTCATTTCATAATTCCACTTTTGTCCTCAATTGAAATATTATTATATTATTGTTATTGTTGTTATTCTCATTTTTATAATGGTTAATAATAATAAGAAGAAGAAGAAGAAGAAGAATAACAGCAACAACAACAATAATAATACTATTATGATGATAAAATTAATAGCAACAACAATAACAATAATGATAATGTTGATATTAATTAAATAAGAATAATAGTAATAATAATTTTAACAACAACAATAATAATAATAATAATAATGTTAATATTAATTAAATTATAATTATTGTTTCATTATTATTATTGTTGTTGTTTTTATTCTTGTTTACTTTGACTTGAAACCAGAATGGATTGTTGCAAAGAACTAAAATGACCTTTTGTCATTATTTATAATAATAATTGTGATTATTATTATTCAATTTGTGTATGATTGACCGCCTTCCTGTTTGCTTGAGCTCTCCGCTTTCTTGATTAGTAAGCGCACCATTACTTGATATGAACTTATTTTCCCCTTCCTTCTCTGTTGGACTTACATAAAGGCTGAAAACATGAAAAGTAATGCAAATTGACCCTTTTCTATTATATTTTATTGGCAGCTGGAGTCAATGATCAAGTAGAACATGCAGTAGAACTTGCAGAGCTACTTCATGAATGGGGACGTGGTCATCATGTGAACCTCATACCCTTCAATCCAATAGAAGGATCTGATTATCAACGCCCTTACAAAAAGGCGGTTTGTTCATGACCATGCCATATCCCTCGCATTTTCAACTATAATCCTCATCTCCTGATTCAGTCTGTTCTCTATTATACATAAATTTTTTATATTTCATCTTGCAGGTGCTAGCATTTGCAGCTGCTCTGGAGTCCCATAAAATTACCACTAGCATACGTCAGACGAGGGGACTGGATGCTAGTGCAGCATGTGGTCAGCTAAGAAATGAATTTCAGAAGAGTCCTTTGCGCATTGACTCTAGTACTTTAAGTTCTGAATCAGACATTGCTGTAGCTTCTTGATGGCAAATGTGGATTCTTTCAAACCATACACTTGATTCTCTCTTCCCTATCAACAACAGAGCTTTTCCCCCACCCTCCCGAAAGATGCTTGTTGGTGAAGCTGATTGTGGCACAGCTAGTTTTGGAATGGTTGGTACTCATTGTGTTGGCTGCGAGTCTCTGTGTTTACTTTGTACAGGACATATGCTAGGGCAAAGATACGAGTGAGGATTATTAATCTTGTCTCATTGGTTCACTTTCTCACGACGATGAATATATGGTTACCATTGAATGAGTGAAGATTATTTCTCTCTATAAACACATCAACAATTGCATTATTCGGTCTGTGTGACTGAATTACTTCTAATAATTTAGCTTTACAGATGTTATCAGTTATTGCCACTGTAATTGATATGCTTCTTTCTTGAGATGAATGTGAGCTGAATTTGAAGTATTTATCTAAATTTGAGGGTGGTTGTAGCCTTTGTTGAAATATTGACAAATGTTCTTTTCTATTTGTAATTTTTGAAGATAAAGGTGTATGGAATAAAATTGCATTACGGTAATTATTTGACTTTTACAAGGTAGTTTTTTTAGGGGTGTTTGCTGATTGGATTTTGCAGATTAGACATCAATTCTTATCCAATTTACGATTTTGTAGATTATAAATTTTTAATCCAATCTAATTCACGGGTTAGTTAAATTCAATTTAAATTTAATTCAGTCGTCTATGGATTGGATGTGAATTTGATCCAATTCATATTCAATCCACCATTTTGCAAATTGATGGTTTACGGGCTAAAATTTTTTAATCATATCTTATTCATGAACTAGCTAAATATAAAAATAATTTTACTACTGATCAAATTTAAAATTAAATAAGATTTAAATAAATTAATTGTTTAAATAAAGCTGGAAAATACATTTAAAATTTCAAAATATAACACAACAAAAAAGAAAAAATCTCATTTGTTTAGATCAGTACATGAAAACTAATTACTTGGGAAGCTTTTTTTTTATTTAATTATTTTATTTTATATTATTAACGGATAAGACATAATATGGTGTTAATGTAACTATATTTTAACTTATTTATTTATTAGTAAGTATAATATCATATTTACAAGTTTAATTTTTTATTAAATAAATATTTTTTATTTTTGTGCAGATTCGTGGATTTTTGTGGATTCACATAAGTAAATCCATATACAATCCATAAGACTCTGAATTTTCAAATTTTCAATTCAATCCAATCCATGGATTGAATTTCTACTAATTGAGCACATTAGTCCAACACCCCTAATTTTTCAATATTTACAAGGAGATGACCATGAGATCCATAATGTTTTTTCATTTTGTATTTTTTACCACTTGGGGTTTTAATTTTTTTTTCTTACCATCTCAATATGTTTTAAAACTTGTGCCGTCGCACAATGTTAGGAGTTAGGGTTGGCAATGGGATGCAATAGAATGAGATTTATGACGTCGCACAATGTTAGGAGTTAGGGTTGGCAATGGGATGCAATAGAATGAGATTTATGACGTCGCACAATGTTAGGAGTTAGGGTTGGCAATGGGATGCAATAGAATGAGATTTATGAATCGTAGTCCTGTCTTGTATATGCAATTGAGGAAAAAATGACTTGTTCTTGTCGCTTTACTTTTTTGGATAAAAGTATGTTCCAATACTATTCTAAATTACTGAATCCCATCCCAATATAAAAAATTACCATATGGTAATGACAAGGGATAGGATATGATTTGTCAGTCTCAATTCGATCTTATATATGTAAATGAGACAAAAAAAATCATATTCTCATCTCTTTATTATTATTTTTAGATAAAAATATATTTCAATCCCATATCAAATGAGAAAAATCGCGTAGAATCTCATCCCAATAGAAAAAATTATCATTCTTATTAAAACTCTTTATGTCCCATCATTGCAGTTTAGCGTTTAAAACTACTTATTTTATTTAACAAAAAATAGCGTTGGGTAAATATTTTGAAAACGGTTTATTCTATAATTTGTTTTTGGACTATAACTTTAAAAAGCAATCCCTGATTGCTTTTTAAAAGTAGCAATAATAACGGGGGAGATTATTAGAATCTGTCATCTATCAATTATTTTTTTACCCACTTATTAATCAACTTTTATATTACTAAATTATCTTTAAGGTAAATTACAATAAAGGACAAACTAATATTTATAAATAAAATACATTTACTCTTTAAACCCATTTAATCTAAATTTATTACATGTAAGTAAGATTTTTTTATTTTTTTTCCTTCAATTAATGTCAAACATAGCTTTTACACTGTGTCATTATTGTTAAATTATCAATCAAATGTCATACTGCACAATTTTTGTTTTTGCAAATTTAGAAAATAAAAACTTGGTCTTGTTTTTTTGGACAGCATATATGCAGCCCAAAAAACAAATTTGGATTTAAAGAATCGGAGAGTAACAACATCACATATGAACACAAACTCATAATCTTTCAATAAAAAGGTAGTTATAATGGATTTTGATTTAATTTCTCTCTTGTTTGTGAACCAAAATACCAAGCAATGAAGCACTTTGAAGTCTGCATTAAGAAGTATGCATTGTATTCTTTTCATGATACAGTTGAAATAATTTTATATTGATGTTAAACCTTCCAGTTATATCATAATTAATTAGCTTTTATTCACTTAACATGGATCTATGATTTCCTAGGGCAACAGACGAAAGAAAAAGGCAGAGAAATGATAGTGAGACAAAATAGTTGTGGGTGCAGACAATAACTTAGCCAAAGAAATAAATAAATAAATAAAATGAGAGGATATGTAACTATGGAAGGTTATTTTTGGGATAATGGAGGATATAGAGAGTAAAATTCAGCACTTTTAATTTCAACAATGAGTAAATCGAGTAAGTGGGTTCTAAGAGAGAAATTGTAAGTTTAAATAGTCTCACCTTTAAATAAGCAACCATAAACTTTTAAAGTTATAATTATAAATTTTTTAAAGTTATTATTATAACCTTATTATTTTAATAAAAAGATAATAATGTCATTTTTTTTTTCATAAATCCTACTCTATAAGTCATCAGACTACATCATACTTTTTTTTTTAATTTGTAGATTTTACTTTGATTTTTTTTTAAGTTAAAGGGGTGGACAAAACCTAAATTAATTTCTTAGGGCTCGGCTAAGTAATTTTTAAACAACTTTATTTGGATGGTTCATGGTTATTCAAGTTCGAAAAATTATTATTTTTTTCACATCAAGGTTTTTAGATCCTAATAATATCTTCTTTTTTTCACTTATATTCTAAAAGCTTTTTCTAATCTTTCATTAAGTCCCTAAGGAAATTTTTGTTTAATACTAATATGTTTTACCAATCAGATGCGTAGACATTTAGGTAGTGCTTACTTTCTGGAGTAGGAGTGTGGAGTGTGGATTCCTCCCACTCCAGTGTTTACTTACCTTAAAAAAAGGGAGTAGGAGTGGGAATTCGTGGGTCCCACCTAATTTTGGAGTGGGGAGTGGGATTCCCACTCCCATGGAAGGAGGTGGGAGTGGGAATCCACTCCCCCCTCTTCCCATTTTATCCTTATAAAAATCAATAAATAAATAATATTTAATAAAATAAATAATATCATATTTATTAAAAATAATAATTATATCATATTTATTTTATTAAATTTAATAAAATAAAAATAAATTAATATTATATTTAAATTAATAATATTAAACATTAATTTTAATAAATATTAATTATTTATTTAATTAATAATAATAAATATTTTATTCTAAAAAATATTAATTTTGTACTATATTATCAATAATAATATTTCATTTGTGTTGCTATTATTAATAATTTTTATTCACATAATTTAAATTAAAATTAATAAAAAATTATGATTTACATAATTAAGAATATTATTAATTATTATTAATTTATAAATATAAATTTTATTTTTCAAATATATATTTTTTATTAATTTTTTAATTACAAATTATAATTCTGTACATAATGATAAAATTGTAATTTAAAATAATTTACTCTCAATTCAAGACAAAGTAAATAAATAATTAGGATTCTGATTGACAATCCATACTTTCATTTAGTCTAAGTAAATACGCTACTTCTACTCTCACTCCACACTCCTAATCCAAAAATTCTAACTCTTCAAAATTCTCACTACAATTCAATAAGTAAAGGCATCATAGACTAGACAGATTTTTAAAAAAACTTGGGGTCATGTTGGGCTGGGCCTCGAATAATTGGTCCCACTTTCCAGGGCTGATGAAAGCTACGATTACGTAAGGTAAAATGATATTCAATCGGGGCGTAGGGTGCTAGTTCAGATCTAACAAGTTAAAAATCTTCATCTTCTGAGCTAACCTAATCTAGTTGCAGAGGCTTCTCTCCTCTCCTCTCTTGTCTTTCTCGCACAGGTAATTAATTAATCAACTAAATTGTATCCGTTTGTCGCACGGTCATAAACATCTGAACCTGTTATTTTCTGTTTGGTTGCTGAGAAATCGCCGGAAAAATAAAAGAAACACAAAAGTAGCTTCTAATTCCTGGGTATCTTCTAGCGATTTTCTCGGATGCTGAACGAAAATTTCTATATTGAACCACTATAAACTCTCTTCCATTAAGTCAAAGAAGTAGTATAATTAGGTTTGTTTATCAATTAGATTTATTTTCTTTCGTTATACATCATGATTTTATAATTATAATTGTTAGTTAATTTCGTAAGTTATTATTATTGTTATTATTGTGTGTGGAGGAAGGCTGTGCTATGAGAAGGTACAGTCCACCATACTATAGTCCTCCGAGGAGGGGATACGGAGGCCGAGGAAGAAGCCCTCCGAGAAGAGGATACGGTGGCGGTGGCGGTGGAGGAGGCTATGGAAGACGCAAGGAACAGAATCATGGTAGCCTTTTGGTTCGAAACATTCCGCTTGATTGCAGGTAACTTTATTTTGTCTGTGTTGACTTCTGATCCGTGGTAGTGTGCTCAAACATCTGTTGTTGCTATTGCTTGCAGGCCTGAAGAACTCCGTGCTCCATTCGAGAGGTTTGGGGTTGTTAGGGATGTCTACCTTCCTAAAGATTACTACACTGGGTGAGCTTGCTGTTTTGGGAGGGTGTGTGTGTGTGTGTGTATGCATGTATATTTTAAAAGAGTAGGCAACTTCTCTGAATTTCTGTCTGGGAGTTGATCAAAGCCAATACTACTGTTCTGTTTGTTTTTTCCTGTAATCTTTTTGAGCTGCAGTATATCATCTCTTTTATTAGTCTTTTGCTTATGATGTGGTAAAATCTTTCTTGTGGTTGAATTTGGATTGACCATGAGTTTCACCCTCATCTCAGATGTTAAGTTTGAAACTTGGTTTGTGTACATGTGGTTAATCTCAGGTTTCTTTACTTGGCTAATGTGATTTTTGCCCCAGTCTCTGTTTCACAGTTTCAGGCCTAATTCTCTGTTGCAAATAAGTGAAAGATATACTTTGTGATTAGACTATTTTGTTTACCTTATCAATTTATATTGTTAGCAAATTTTTATTTTTTTATTTCTTTTATACACGAAATACATTTTCAATATCGTAAATGTCTTTGTCCTCCAATTGGGTGAACTGCAACCAATGAAGATGAGCATTAATTCCGTTTACTAAGCCTGTCAGGCTGACTGAGAGCGCTTAGGAAGCACTCATGCATAATATTTGATGATGCAGCTGTCAGTTCCGTACTTTTTCTATAATTGTGCTAGATATATAGAGCATAAATTTTGGGATCAATAGTAGTGGTTCAGGTTGATAATTCGTTCTACTTTTGCTGTTTGCTACTTATGTTCTAATTTCATCATAGTATCTTCTTATGTAATGAAATTAGGGGGTAATAAAAAAGTAGATGTCCTTTGAATTGCATTATGAAATGTTTATCGGCTCAGTTTTTCCTTTTCATCACAAATTAAATTTTGAACTGGTTTGTCAGGGGGTATGTTGGTTTGAAGTTATGTAAAACAAGCCTGAAGCCCCATATTTGATGAAGACCTACTCTTTATCATGCCTAACTTTTTGGTCTCAAGGGTAATGTTCAAATGAAGAGTTTTCACATTTGAAGACCTACTGTTTGTCATGGCTAACATAGTCGTCTGAAGTATATAAAGATAATTTTCAAATGAAGTGTGTTTCTATTTTGGAGAGAAACTATATAATTACACAATCAATAGAAGTTTGATGAGGAAGAAGATTGAATCTTGACCAGTTGAAGACTACATGGGGAGATTTTAATTTTTTGGGGAAACGTTGAATTCAAGTACTTATTTACAAGAATGTGAAGAATTTTCAAGTGCACTTTTCAAGTTGCCTTTCATTCTTGAGTGTTAAAAGAAAAGGTCAGCCACTAAGCTTGCTTAATACATATTCAGTGCTGACACATATGGTAGTTTGACGGTCTCTCAAATCAAAACTTGGCTGTAACTTAATATGTTCATTTGGGCAAGCAATCGTCTCATGCAATTTTTGTTTGTTCAGGAACAAACTTACATACTTTAAATGAAGACTTCATTGTCTTATGTGCAGGGAACCTCGAGGGTTTGCGTTTGTGCAATTTGTGGATCCTTATGAAGCTGCTGAAGCTCAACACCATATGAATGGGAAACGTTTTGCTGGGAGGGAAATATCTGTAGTCCTTGCTGCAGAGACAAGGAAAAGGCCGGAGGAGATGCGGCAAAGACATAGGTTTAGGTACATTTCGTGCCTCTCTTCCCATCTCTCTACTCATTCCTCCCACTTCCCTTCCTCCTATGGTTAAAAGTTAGGGTTCTTTTTCTCTGTGTATGTTTAGAATTTTCTTTGATTTGTTTTACGTTCTGTAGAGGAGGGTCGAGCTATGGAGGACCGCGATCATCTTATTATGGTATGCTGTTACTGATATATTACATTTCTTATATGAGAAATAGTATGTCCATTACTAAAGGTTCTGAAGTTCACAGCTCAATTGCACTTTACATTTTTTATTAATTCTTTTCTTTGAAGGAGTAGAATTAATTTGTATGTTATGAGTTTTCTGAAGAAATGACGCAATATGATACATGCCCTGCTTCTAATCTCGGTGTGACTAGTTTCATTTACGTGTCATTTAGAAGACCTGCCACTTGCTTATTTTATGTGAGAATATCTATGATTAATTCATGGTTTCACCTAGTTGTATTTATAGGTTACTTTTAGTGTTTAGGGTAATTTATGTATATGATTAAAGGTCTCTTTATTTTTTTGTAGATAGATATAATTATATGGACACTGTACAGGTCACATAGTCTGAAAGTGTCCAAAATACTTCAGTAAACTAAGGTTTGTTGGCTTGAACCAGACTTCAGTTCTTCCAAATGCTTCTTCTGTCACTAATTAGGTCAGCCTCAAGGTGGTTTTTGTTTCTGGATCATGGCTATTTTTTGGTTTATAGTTCTTGCTGCTATGGAGTTGTTTAAGTTTTTGAACAGTCTCCATGGCAGCAGACCTCATTGATGATTGTCACCGAATCCTCTTACTGCTGTCTTCATGGGTTGATGGGGATCTTGACTTTTAAATTTCAGTGTCATTTTTCTATAATTATGGTTGCTAATTAAGTACCGTTTTGGTAGCTTCTTTACTGGCCAAAAGGTGCATCTTTTTTATGCCAAAAGGACCATTCAATATATATATATGTGTGTGTGTGTACATATATGTGTACACACACACAAAATTGGAGCCTTTGGATTCAAATCCAATTGTGATATAAAATCTCCACATTTTGCGCCAATTGCAATATAAATTTTTTACATGGTAGGCCTCACCATGTGCAGATTTAACTATAAAAAACAATCCAATTGCTTCAATTTGGCATCCCGTGTGTATATATTTACAATAAGGGAATCTCTTACTTTAAGAAAGATACAAGCTAAAAGACAACAAAAATACTTCAATGCAGTGTATTTTATCTTGTGGTGTATTGAAATCTGTGTTTTTCTGCCTTTTAGCTAAATAAATTAAGGGATTCCTTTATTTGAAAATTATATGCTAATATTAAGTGGAGCTCAGGTGGGGTCGTCCCCATGTCTATATATATTTTGTTTGGTTGTAAATTGAGTAGAATTCATGAAGGACTGCTAAGGCTATTTTTCCTTTACTGAGAGAAGCTCAAATTTTGGGTTTTTGAGAGCGGATGGTGTAGAGCTCCTTCAAAGAATTAAATATTAAATGCTCTTATTTTTATTTTCATAATTTTTATTTCACTCTCATAACATAACCTTAAAAAGCTTATCTACTAAGTTAATTATAGAATTTTTTGTTAAAAGCTGGTGATTGACAACCAAACAATCAAAGATTTATTAAAAGCTACACTAGTAAAAGCTGCACTAGACAATTTGAAGAAGCTCTACTATATCAAAGAGATCCTTGAAAGAAGTGTCTGTCGATGTACGTTTGTGCTTCCTAGGAAAAGTAATTATCACCTTCTTGACCGACATTGCTGTTGCCCTTCTCTAACTTGTTTGTGTTAAACTTTTAATCAATAACCAAAGTAATTTTGTTAGATTATGTGAACTTAGGAAGCTTAAACTTGGAGGTATTGAAGGTTATGAAGCTCTATGCAGATATAATATCAATTTTTTCTATATTTATTTATTAATTTACTTGAGTGACAGTGGGTTTCGGATAAATTTGCATGCTTTTCTTTATTCCTTAGGTATATATGAGTTGAATCCTTTTGTAATAAATCTCTTTTCCATACTCATTATGTTCCAGGACGTTATCGGTCCCGTTCACTATCCCGTTCACGTTCCCCTCATCATCCTCAAGGTTCTAGAAGCCGGTACCGCTCTAGGTATGTAATGAAGGTTATGAAGTGTCATTTTCTCTACCTATGATTGCTGCTGTGGCTGCATAATTTGTGTGCCGACCACTTTGTCAGATCTTACACTCCTGTCCCAAGACAACACGAAGATTACTCAATTTCTCCTCGGAGAAGGCACATAGAACACCCAGGATCACCAAGAGGTCTTCCACAAGAGCGAGGTGCTGAATACAGTCGTAGATCATATTCTCCTGGATATGATGATTCTGCTGATCGTCGTAACCCAAATGGCAATGGTTATGGGGAGTAAGTGAGAGCCTATTTTACTGATGATATTTAACAATTGGTTCTGATGTTAGCATTTAATATTGTTGTTGATAGCACTTTGAAAGACTGTTTTCTTTGGAAAAGTGCTTAATGCAAAAATGTTGTAGGAAATCTGGCTATGAGGAGACACAGGCTCACTGGAGGTCACCGCCACCTGGTGGAGTGTCAAGGTCTCCCTCTGGATCTAGATCTAGGTCTAGGTCAGCCGACCTGTCGCCCAGACATACCAGATAGGATCAGGCAAGTTGAATGTGAAGGCTAGCATTATATGTCTTTAGGTTTCAGATTGTACCATGTCTCTTGGAATATATCTTGTGATTGTGGTAATGTGGAAGAGCATGTAAATGGATCCCGAAAAGCTGTGTGTTGCTTCTAAGGAGATTTATTGCAGTGCAACTTTTTGAAAGAAATAATTTGGAGTATGAAATATTCACATTATTATGGGTCATATTTTCTAGTTCTTATTTTAATGAAAGGGGCCTTCACATACGATATGTAGTCTTATTGCACGTTTTAGAAAGAGCATTGCTCTGTTTTCAGTGATTTGTTTACCGCACTTGGCTTCGGCAATGGCAGGACGGACGAATCAGTCCAGAAAAAAATGAGAGAACCAATCATCCAAAGGCTTGTTCAATCTCTTTATGGTTGAAGCCACACATCGAATATTCGTATCTCTAACCTTCAAATATGAGCAATTGGTCGATCAGGGGAGAAAATAGATAATTAGGGTGTGCTGGGAGTATGTTATCGCATTAATTTATGAATTCTCCTATCTTATATGAAATGTAAGATACACATCTCACATGAACAGTGTGTAGATTTTACATATTTATTGTTTATGTAATAGGGATGTATTTTACATTATACGTAAGATAGGATTGTCTTAATTTATTATTGATCTATATTAGTCAATTTAATACGCTATTTTGCGCATTGCACGAACTTGAGATGACCTTGGATTTGTGTTATGTTTTGACTTTTGTCTCGGGCATTAAATATATTTTCATTATATTCTAATTTTTATTATAGTAAATAACATATATTATATTTATATATTTTTAATTAATAAAAATTAATGTTTATAATAAATAATGATATATGATTATATAAACTTTTTAAAACAACAATATTAATTTAATATTAATATAATCCAGTATAACGTCAAACGCGGCATAATATCATTAATATAAGAAGGAAGAAGCCATTCTCAAAGGCAAATATATGTATAGGAAGAAGCCAATATGGCGTGAAGCCGAATGAGGCCACCATATATTACATATGCTACGTTTACTAAAGGTGGAGGGAAGGATTAAATGATAATGAGTTTATTGATTATATAATGTACCACATTTATGTATTTATTTATGTATGAGGAATTAACGCACGAATTGAGTTGGCAAATAAGGTGATCTTTCGCTGTTCATTCGTATTAGTATAATAATTAGTGAATAAATAATGAATAAAGAATAATATTGACTGAGTAGGGGTCATTGGTCGTTGGATCATCAGATTCAACCCACCACGGCAGGTAAATGTGAATGTAATACCGTTGATTGATTCAAGCCAAGACAGAGAAGAGAGTCGGAAGACTCTTCCTTCCTTTGATTTGAACTTCAAAGGCCAAAAAGCATCTGTCTGTCTGTCTGTCTCATTTTGAAAAGTGAAAAGTGAAAGCTTTGGCTTAGCTGAGGAAGAAGATGGCTATTGGGTTGTTGGAAGTACTTCTTGTGAGTGCTAAAGGTCTTGCCAACACCGATTTTTTAGGTAATTTACTTCTTGCTTGTCTCTTCTGATGCAAAAGGTTTGATTTATTTTATTTTTATTTATTAAAAGTACTGTCTTTGTGAAAAATTGCCTATTAATTTCAGCTGATATAATTATGTTCATGGAGTGAGTGAGAGTACTTCAAAACTCATTATTGATGATGTGATGCCATTCCATTGTAATTTTACCAGTCAAGTCATTGAATATAATGTTTTTGTTGTCTGTTACAACAAAATATAATATGTGAACTAAAGCTTTGTTTTTTTTTTTGGGATATGATTTGCTTGTGATATGTGCTGGTAGGTGATATTGATCCCTATGTTATAATACAATACAAAACCCAAGAGCGCACAAGCAGCGTGGCTCAAGGTTAGTTCAATTCACACCATTACCCTACATCTATTCTCATGATTTTTTTTTTTTTTTTGGATGGGGGTTTTGACACGGGGTTCTGTCAAAAGCACTTATAGATATCCAAAACTGCTTTTCATGTGCATTTTGTTTTATGTTTATAATTTACTTGGTGTCAATTCAATATGACTGTGCGCAACATAACTGCAAATGGATTTACTTGTGTTGGAAAAGAAGAGTTGAGGATTGCATAGTGGCTCTAGTTCAGTGTGAACTTCGTCTATAAGGCATATTGACAAATATTGTAGGTCGTGGTGGGAGTTGGACATGGAATGAAAGATTCACATTCAGGGTGGAGTATCCAGGGTCTGGTGGCCAGTACAAGCTCATTCTCAAAATCATGGACAAGGATACCTTTACTAAGGATGACTTCCTTGGTGAAGCCACGTAAGTCCATGTTACTATTAGTCTTAAAATCACTATTTTTTTTTTTTTTTTTTTTTTTTTTTTGGATGGGGGTTTTGACACGGGGTTCTGTCAAAAGCACTTATAGATATCCAAAACTGCTTTTCATGTGCATTTTGTTTTATGTTTATAATTTACTTGGTGTCAATTCAATATGACTGTGCGCAACATAACTGCAAATGGATTTACTTGTGTTGGAAAAGAAGAGTTGAGGATTGCATAGTGGCTCTAGTTCAGTGTGAACTTCGTCTATAAGGCATATTGACAAATATTGTAGGTCGTGGTGGGAGTTGGACATGGAATGAAAGATTCACATTCAGGGTGGAGTATCCAGGGTCTGGTGGCCAGTACAAGCTCATTCTCAAAATCATGGACAAGGATACCTTTACTAAGGATGACTTCCTTGGTGAAGCCACGTAAGTCCATGTTACTATTAGTCTTAAAATCACTATTTTTTTTTTTGGAACAAAAAATGAATAAATAAGTCCAAAGTTTTGAGCATGGGTATGTTCTTTTCTTTCTTTGCACATAATTTCACTACCCAAAGAGAATGTTCAACTTACAGTCACTGCAAAATTTCATTTGTGTTAATCTACTTGCTTTATTCATCTCCTGGATATATAACATGGAGGTTTCCTATATGGTGTTGATACTGATATCTGTCTTGGGTTTTGATGAAATGGCATCTTTCCCCTGTGGACATGTGCACTAAATCCCTTTTTTCAACAAATATGTCTGCTAACTAATTCCAATAACAAGAAGAACCAACTATTTAGCTGAGTAATGCCAAGCAAAAGGTAAAATATAGCTGAACAGAAACTGATTTGAGAGGATCACATAGCTCTGTTTGACCTCTAGATGTTTTTGCGTGTCACAACTGAAGGCAAACTCTCTTTGTGTTGGATTACATAGTTATCCATCTATCATTTGGTCCATTAGGATTACCTAAATTTGCTTTACATATGTCAACTTAATAGTTTATCCAAAAATCATTCTAATCTTTCCCGAAGATGAGATAGATAACTAAGTATCACGCCACTTGAATGATCTATACACTACTCATTGGTGAGGATAACTACTTTTAACTAAACTATTGGCAAGGTTCATCAGACCTCACCAATGGGTCTTTGTCAATATATTTGAAGTAAAATTGATTTTCGTGAAACCACGCTAATAAAAGCCACCAAAATGTTCAATGAAAGGCTTCTTCACTGTCCTATTTAGGAGACTTCCTGTCACAAAAACAATCATAGTACTTATATTATTGAGAATATATACATTGCCAAACAATCCAATATCTCTCTTATGATGTGGCTAAATAGTAGTGGTACATTGATTTTCCGCTTCTAGAATCTATGTGGAGGATCTTTTGGCACAAGGAATGGAGAATGGAACTGCTGAACTACATTCTCGCAAATATAGTGTAGTTCAAGCTGATGGAACTTACTTTGGAGAGATTCAAGTTGGTCTGAGTATGACCCACAAGGTACCTTTAACATTTTCATGATCCATCTCTTTCAAGATGTTGGACACGGCATGCATGATGCATCAATGTATACCATATCCAATTTGTGTAGCTTACAGTATGGCCATACGAATATTGCATGCCGATTTGACATGAGATCAATTGTGCTGAATTCTCAAAAAGGTGGTTATTCTTAGTGCATAACGCACGTTGGAAAATTGAGCTAAAGTGACAGATATTTATTTGGTAGGGTTCTTAATTTTTCTTCTTCCTTTGCTCTCTTGTGGGTTCATATGTTGTTGTTTCCTCGAACAGGTCGAGGTGGAAACTGACAGAGACTTTGGAGGATGGAAGGAAAGTGATTAACTTCTCTACAAGTTCAGATGCTTGAATTAGTTGTGAATCTGAAGAATGCTATGCAACTCTTGTTGTTGATCTAAAATCAATAAAGTTTGCAATTTTATGCAGAGATCCCTGAATCTCTTACGTGCCTATATCATCTATGATCTATGTCAAGAAAACTGAAATGCATTTGCTTGTATAATGTGCAATGAACCTTTTTTGTGATTGCATATATGATGTCTCCCTCCCTGTACAAACTCACCTTACGTTGGGAACTGTTAAACCAATGATATAAAATCACCTATGATAATCTTGTCATCGCCAAGGCTTTTTCATTATCGAAAATGACTATATATATATATATATTTTTTCCTCAAGTGTGTGTTTAAATTTTAATTAGAAATGGTCCAAAATGGACATTAGGGATTATTAAATTATCGATTCTGAAACGCTGCACATGCTCTGTTGCCCCGTCGAAACTCAGGTGGTGCCTGGTAGAGGGAGGCTTCTAGATTTAACCACAGAAAGACAGCGGATGTCGGATTCTGATTTGCTTCGTTTGATTTTATGTAAATGAAAGTCTGCCAGAATTTGAAAAAAAAAAATGAAGATTGAAGGCGGCTATGGAAAGTCTGTGGCTAACCACAAAAATTGTTCGTCATTGATTAAATTTTATTAAAAATGAAAAAAGGCATCCAAAATTAATAAACAAATTGGACGTTTTATAACTGTTCATGGGGTTCACGTCACCACCACCTCCAGAGCAGGGTTCATGTGATGGCCCTGCACTAACTCCAACTTAAATTTCATTTACAGCTCTCATTTTCGCAATTCCTTCCTTCCACCGCAAGTTTAATTCTGTTATATATGAAGCTCATAGTCATGCATGCATGTGACTCTTCCAAAATACATATATGCATGCACTTCTAATGCCACCCACGATCTTTCATTCCTTTCCTACTAACGGCCATCCCCCCACTTTATTATACTTGGTATCTGCTATTACCATGTCCCAACCTCATGCTTAATTTAATTTTTAGCAGTAAATTTGGTTTCTGATGAATTAGGCGGCATTGGCCACTGAGTTCAGCTGAAGTGAGTGAGAGGTTTTGATTTTTATGAAATAAGGATATGATGTTGTTATTCTAAGAGAGTTTTGATCTTTGCCCCCTTTTTTTGTTTTGGTTAGATAAGAGTCCCTATTTGTATTTGGTCCCCTCTTTAAGCGTATTTGTTTTCTTTATTAAATTTTTTCCTTATTCGAATTAGGGGGAAAGGGTTCAAATGTCTCAATAAAAATTCATATTTTGTCTTTCCTTCGGCTTCCGTTTTGGGTTTCTTTTCTCTTTAATTTGTGTGAATGACGAAATTTGAAGACTTCTTGATTGAAAAGAAAGATGAGAAGCAGAAAAGGCTTGAACTTGAGGAGCAGGTGAGAAATGAAAATTATATATATATATATATATATAGTTTGAGTTTACTAATGAGTGAGTGCACATACTCTTATGTCAATATAGGTTGAGAATTTGCAAGCAGAATTAGATGGTGAAGTGACACTCAATAAAGTTTTGCAATGTGCACTTCATGGGCCTGTCATGTCACATCCTTGTCTTTCCTCATTGCTTCCACCGCAGGTAACAACACTTTCAAAGGTTTAGTGTCAATTCAATGGAGATTACAAAGACTAGGCGGAATTGCAAATGCAGGTTCAGGCACTTCTTGCTGAAATGGCAATGGTGGAGGAAGAGATAATTTGGCTAGAGAGAAAAGTTGAAGAGCTGAAAATGGGACTGTATCATGAAAAGAAACTAACCAAGGAAAGGAAAATGAAGCACCAGAGTAGATTGCCACGAGCAAATCACTTGCTACGTGGACAGGCAAGTCCTTCAGGCCTCACTAAGGATCTCCAAGTTAGAACTAGATCACAACATTATGAAGAATTCAGAAGAGAAAGAAAGAAGAGTTTTCGAAGAGCTTCTGCAGGTTCTGCTTCAGAGCTCCTTAGCTTCACCCCTGCAGCTTCTTCTGGTAGGCTTTTTTCTAAGTTGCTTCGAACAGAAGAATCAGGGGAAAAAAATTGTAACATAATTTTGTTTTGTTTTGTTTTGTGGTTTTGGTTGTTCTTAACAGAAGAGTTTTATGAAAAGCCAAGGAAGCAAACCTATAGAATCCCAAAACATTGTCGTGTTGACAAAGAAACCAGCAGTGAGAAACCAAATGTGCTATCAGAAGAACTGATCAAATGCTTGCTAGGAATATTTCTAGACATAAACCAAGCATCACATGATAGAGAAGGATCAGCCGTTGTTCCAAAGCTTGGTCTCTCCTGCATCAACTCTAAAGGCTTTGCTATCAACCAAAACGCATCAAAGCTTGATCCTTATGGGATATTGCCAGATTTAGATGGCAGCATAAGAGACATAGGGCCATACAAGAATCTAATTCAGATCACAAGAAGCTCATTGGATATCAATCGTTTCACGGAATGTAAGCCGGCGCTGAGAAAATTGAGGTTGATTCCTGGTTCTTTAAACAAACAATATGTTGTCACTTAAAACATTGATGACTGAAAGGATTCATCTTTATATTTTCTTCTATTTATTTTATGTTGCAGGGTTTTGATGGATCAACTATCTGATGTGGACCTGACATTCTTGACTTATAAGCAGAAACTAGCATTCTGGATCAACATCTACAATGCCTGCATAATGCATGTAATATAAAACATCCTGAAGCTTCATTATTAAGCAGAATCAGATAAGAATTACATGAAGAAACTTAACAGCTCTCTACTTTTATCAAATTCCAGGCATTTCTAGAACACGGGTTGCCTTCGACACAGGATAAACAGCTGGCTCTTATGAACAAGGTAGACCATTGCTCTCTCAATTGATCGATCACCATCGAGGTTTAATTCCAGTTCACTTTGCTGATGACCACGAAATTATTTTGGTCCAGGCTGCGCTGAACGTGGGTGGCATAGTATTGAACGCTCTGGGGATTGAGCATTTTATTCTACGGCATCCAAGCAACTTTGCATCTGTAAGTTAAGACAGTTGTCGGCTACTTTCTAATCCATGCATTAATTCTTCCTGCCCAACATTTTACTCTACAAGCTTCTTTTAAATTAGCTGCTCAATTCTGTTCTTGTTTACAGGATCCTACATACCAGAAGGAAATGCTCCTATGGCATGCATATGGACTGGGGTATCCAGAACCCAACATCACATTCGCACTTTGCAGAGGCAGCTGGTCTTCTCCAGCCGTAAGTATTTGTACCTCTTGTACCAAGGCACTAGGAGTGTATTGCAAGTGTTGTAATGGAAAGGAGTTTTGAATTAAATGAGATTGTCTGAAATGCAGTTAAGAGTCTATACTCCACGTGAAGTAGCGAATGAATTGGAAAGAGCGAAAGTGGAATACTTGGAAGCTTCAGTGGGAGTCACAAGCAAGAGAAAGATTTTGGTACCAAAGCTCCTGAAGTGGCACATGAAAGACTTTTCAGACGACATGGAATCACTTCTGGAATGGATTTACAGCCAATTGCCGCGTTCTGGATCACTGAAAAGATTGATTATGGAGTGCCGAGAAGGAGAAATGAAAATTCCGGTATCAAAAATGGTGGAAACTCAACCCTATGAATCTGAGTTCCGCTACCTGCTGCCCTTTGAAATGACGATAAGAGAACACCAGAACAAATAACAATCGTCTTTTGGTGACAGCACTTTTGTAAAGGATAAATAGTTGGTTTCACAACCTTTGTGTTGTTATAATTTCCACGACTTTGTAACATGGATGTGTTCTATTTGGGTTATATTATTATTCGATTGATAGAGGAGTTTAGACAAATAATACCGTGTAGCATAGACATCGGAAAACCATTAAGAAAAAGAAACTAGACATAATATAATCACATGCAAGTCATTTAATTATAAATAAAATAAAAAGAACGCCAAAAATAAATAACACCACCCGAGAAAAAGTAGAGAGTCGATATTGTTCTGCTGCCGTGCTGTGCACCATACAATATAAGAAACAACCGGAAAATTCAGAACAACTGCCGTAAATTAACCAACGAAATTATAAAATGCGACAAAATAATTACCAGTATTCATTTTCACTCCTATTAACGACTAGGTGCTCAAAGAGGATTCGACTAAGAAATTCACAATTCTGTTTAATAGATTTAAGCCGAATACAGTTTCTTCACAATTGACTTTGGCAGAGGCCTTCAATGGTTCGGAGCATTTTCCTTCAACGGTAATGGTGATTAAGCAAGGAACGGAGTTGCCCAAGATCTCACTGCTGAACCGCAAGGACAAACCTGATGCATCGTCAAACTTGGCAGCAACCGGCATATCCACAGATACAAGAAAAATATTTGCATTGCTTAGCATCTTTGATGCTAGGCTTTCACATATTACAAGATATTTGTCTTTCAGTAACAAACTCTCATCCGTGTCCTTATCTACCTCCCCAAGGTGGTCAGTGAAGGTGCAGCTGTACAATTACAAGAAATCTAGTCAAGCATATCAAAACATGACAAATGATACCAAGGACAACAGGATTCATGCAGGAAATAAAACGCTAAGAAAAATTATTTTCAGGCTAAGAAAAATAACATTGAGTTCAATAAACAAGAGACCACCTCCTTGCATACTCGAACATTCCTGGTAGACGGGATTCCATTTCTATGAAGGTTTCCATGTCCATTGGAAGGGGTTTTATGAAATATCCAATGTCAGGCCGCAACTTAACAGGAAGCTTCTTGCCATTACAGTGTAAGGCCAGCTTTAGAGGCAGTAGATGGTGATGGAAGCGAACCTCAAGTATCCTTTTCATTGTCTGCCCAGGTTCCAGAAATGTAATCTCCTCCATGGGAACTAATGTTGGCAAATCGCTCTGAGATTTCAAGGAGCTGCAGTATCCAGAGGAGTCACGAAAATTAGTGTTCAAAGAGGTAAGAAGCAAAATCCTTGTAAAAGTAATTAAGACCAAAGAAACACAGCAATGACACAGCATCCCGAAGGAAACGCTAATGTGAAAATCTACCTATGTTGAACAGAAAACCAAGCGGGTTTGCAGACTATATTAGCAAAACATGGACCATGACCTGTAAAGTGTACAAAATACATCAAATATTCTTCTAAAGGTTGACACAACAACTACCATTGTCATGCAGCATCATAATTGAAATATAAGATACCAACCAATGGTCCCGAAACTGAAGTTCGTTGTGTCACTTAAATTCAGTCAAGTAGATCCCCTCAAATATAAGAGTTTGTTGTGTCACTTAAGTTCGTTGTGTCAATTAAAATATAAAATACTACTTTGAAGATGGATGTGCTCAAAATTACAGCTAATCTCAGAACTCTAACACATCCATTGGAAAGCCAAATGAGCATCTAAATGTCTACCATGAACAACAAAGCAAGATCTTTTTCACTCATCTCAAACTACAAACAAACTGCATACTAGAAAGACATGCTCAGATTGTCACAATGTCCATACATTTTCCAGGACTGGACTCTGGAAATCCCAGCCAAAGGGTGTGACATTAGATTTGATGCCACTTGCACATGAGAAATGGCACCAAAAATATCCATGGGACCTAGATACTAAAACTTCACAAAACAGTGCCCCTCAACAATTAGACCAAAATTTCACCAATATTGAACCGTTTAAATATATTAAAAAAAAATGAAAATCACCTTGCAGTCGTAGCCAATGTTAGGTCAGCTAAATCTAAGGCTTTGTGAGACTCTTCATCCACCAAAGTTACTTCTGACATGGTTTCTGAAGAGCAGTTCTCAAAGAAAGTTTCTAGACATACAAGTTGAGGAGATATGGTTGAAGCTTCAGATGAAAATGAATAATACACCTTCAAGCCATTTCCATTTGCAGGATCCAAGAGTGTATAGCTTTTAGCTTTAACTTGACGTCCAATATTCCCAATAGAAATTCTTGCTGAAGACTGACGGACTTGAATTTGTTCAGATGCACTCGGGCTTGATGAACCAGGTTGCTCATCCAACCATGACTCAAGAGCCCTATTTGACATCAATCCCTCCAGATCAGTAAAGCCAGAATGAGAGGCTCCATTCTCATTGCTACAAGCAATTCCAGCATCTGAAATTTGAATCAGTGGATCACAATTTCTATCACCTTCACTTGCAGAATCACCAGTACCACTGTTGTCACTTAAGCCGGTGATAGATTGCTGAGAATCATAGTTTGAACCACTTTCCTCATCCAAAGATCCAGATGTGTCAGGATCATCAGTAGAGCTACTGCCAGTCCATTCCTCCCCTAATGCAGTTGTCCTGTCAATTGAGTTTGAGAACTGACCGAGGTCATCACACAGCGAACTACAGGGTTTTGGAAGAGGTTCATATCCCGGAGCTGCATGAAGAACTATTTGCGAAAGAGATCCAGGAAGATAAAACCTGTCATTGATAGGTTCAGAAGCTGCTAGGTTTGCTTGTTTCCTAAAAATGCATTCCACGAGTACATGAGGCAGGTCCTTATTTTCTTGTAGAGCATTTGTTTCCTCTGGCACTTGAGAACATAAATTATGTGAAAAAAGTTTCTTAAAGAAACGTGCTCGGTCACGAACATCATAGTTCAGATCACATTCAGCCAGTTCAAGCAGATAGCTGAAAAGTCTTGTAATTGTCCACATATCTCCACCTTTTGCACATAATAGGACCTGTTGGAAAAGGAAAGAATAAAGCCATGATTTTGCTTCAGCATCAGAAGGAAACAGCAAAATATGCACTCTCAAAGAAACATCCTGAATTAACATCTTATGAGGTATTCTGATCTCAGAAGCCAATTGTATTTTTCTAGTCAATACTCCATTCAAGCATTGAACTTTACAATTGATAAAAAAAAGACAATTTTTGCTACCCGCAGTAGCTCTCACAAGCCAGGAGCACTTCAGTGCTCAGAGATCAGAAAAATAAAATATACTGCAGAACTTTTACCCAATAAAGCAGAGGTGGAGACCAACATTTAAGCACAGTACATGTGGGAATGGACTAAATATGAAAGCACGGGCACTGCAGAGAAAAAGAGAATCAATTGATTTTTTTACACTACAAACTGACTTTACTAATAAGTACGAATTATAACCAAATGATTGAAACCGTCACTAAAAACAAAAAATAAGGGTAATTTGGGAACGTGGAACAATGAGAAGACCTGAAACACTTTTCTAGTATAATCAAATGCCAGGTTCTTAAGAGTACCTTAATGGTGGTATTCAGAATCTGAAGCTTTGTTTCAACTGCCTCTGATTTGAAGCACCAAGCTAGATACTTGAGTACAGTGGTCAGCATCCTTGGAATTTTCACTCCTACAGAACTGTACTCTCCCACCATCCAAATAATCATCACACGTGCTTCAGGCACCTTGATTGAATCCAAACTACGAAACAACTGAATTATAACCTTCAAAATAAAAGGAGATCACTTATCTGCAACACAAAGCGAAGATACACAAGCAGCACCAGAATATAGAACAAGGGAAAATATATCTTTTTTAAGATAATGTGAAAGCCAAATTTTTTATTCTACTTCTACCCTTTCTAAAGCATTTCTAGGATTCAGGTATTATAAGCACAAAAGAGCCAACTGGAAATGTATAGCAGCAGCTTAACAGATAGAGTAAAAGAGAAGATACCTTCTCATGACAGGATGGATCTTGCTTAATAATTGATTTAATGGAAATTATTGCTTGAATCAAAACTTCAGCTTCTCCATTCCCAGATTCAATATCACTAGTAAGCAATTCTGCAATTTTGAGCCTTCTCAGGAAAATAAGCAAACAAAACCAGAATAGATCAATACAGAACAAGTCAGTTATGACAGACCTTGTCCAATCAGGGCTAACAGCCCTTCTACACACGTGTTAGCCATTTTCGGAAGCTTTCGTGCACATAAACCTATGGCAGCAACAGTATCTGCAGCAAATCTCCTGTCTGGATATCTAATATAATCCTACCAACACACTATTAAGATAAGCATGAATCCAAGCACTTGAAACATGTAAATCTTATGTGTGCATGCATGCATACTCTGAGTGCAAGCAAGTGTGTATGTAAGTACATAAAGACAAGTCTAGGAGTTGATCAACAAACACGAAACAGAAGTATAAGCATAAAGACATTCACATGTATGTATGTACGTATCCAAAAGTTCCCAGAATGAAGAAATCCATACATAAGGCAGCCAACTTTTTAAAGTAATGAGAAAGAAAACCATGAAAACAGAAAATACTACCTGAAACTCTTTAAAAACAGATGAAATGGATGACTCTGTAACAATAGAAGACAGTATCTCAAGCTTCAAAGCTTTAGATTGATATGAGTCTGAAGAAGATACGAAAAAGTCTTCATAATGTGGCACAAAGAGATGAGGCAGTGCTTTAGCAAACACTTGAATGTTGCAAAGAACCTGCAGCGATCAAAAGTCATAATCATCCTTACCAGTTACCAAATATATACTGAAAATATGGCAAATCCTCAGCAGATTGACCAATATCCAAAATTTAGCGCTGGAAAATGCAGAATGGATTGCCACATATACAAGAATCACAGAATTTTTTAGTTTCATGTGAACCTTCAAAGGACATTCCCCAATATCACACACATCATCTAAAATTTTGACACAGTAACATAACAAAAAGCAGAACTGGGTATAACAACACTCAAAAATCGAAACCATATCAAAATGCTACATGCTGATAGACATTTATGGCATTTGTGTATCCAGCTTAGAAAGAAATCCACTTAAATTCTTTTTTCAAATGTGATTTTTGGGAAATAGTTTAAGAACCGCACATTCTGATGTTTAAAAGAACCAAAATATCTTAAGGATTTCTTGTACTCTAATGTTAGGAGCTCAAAAACTAATAGGATTTCTTGTACTCTAGTGTTAGGAGCTCAAAAACTAATCTCTTGAAACTTTGATTTACATAAATTCACTAAAACGGAACATTACAAGGTCTCCTCAATAGAGAGATATAAATAATGCATATGCGCATACCAAAGTATGCACCAGAAGATAGGGAATACAAGTTATATATACAAAAAATAAATAAATAAATAAAGGAAATACCACATATTTTGAAGCACCAGATGATCTCAAAATGAACAATAGTGGTTTAACAATTCTCTTGACATCCTCCTTTGGAGACATAATCCAGTGTACACCAGCTACAGCAAGTACCACTGCACTATTGTGACTCCATAGCAATGGGGATGTGCACTGAAGTAGGAGCTTCACATCGTCATTAGTCTTGCCAGATGTAAATCGAGCACCATTTAAATCAGACGAACGTGCATTGGTGTCACTTGACCTTGTTAAGTATTCACCTAGCCCTTCAATATAAGACCTTGAGACCAAATTTACTAATTCAGAGTCGTATGTCCTACTTGGGATCCCATTGTCTTCGAGTGCAACGTTGACATCAAAAACATCCTTTTCGGAGTGGGAACTCTCTATACAAAGCAAAGAAGACATAATTGATTCTTTTACAAGCCCATGACTGGCAACTACATAACGAAGAAGAATCTCGATCAAGAGTATCTGACCCCACTCTTCCACATCAGGAAGAATTTGGCATAAGTTTCTATAATTTCTCCCAATCAATGTAAAGTTATTTGGACAAATTGAAGCAAATGCAGCAGCAGCAGCACCAACTACTCCAGGGGAACGATCATTTAGCAAAATCCCCACTATCTGCATAAGATAATGCATTTTATGTTTATCAGGCGAATCAATATTAACAATTCAGGTATACATAATTGTATAATCTTGAATATGCTATACCGGTTCTAAAACATTGCCACTTATGAATGACACAGCAACTAGCAAGTATGAAGCATCCTTTTTAATAAAATATATACTGCTGATTAATTAAAATAAATAAATAAAAAGAAACATTTTCTATGTTGAAGTTAACAAACAATAATGTTAAGGATCTCAAAATTTGAGTCCCAACGCTATGTTCTACTCATCTATTAAATGATGAATTTCACAACTTATAAAAGTACCTAACCACCATTCAATGGATGAATGTCACATCAGTTGGGGCTCAAATTAGGACTTAAATGTTGGGATGCCTAGAATTGCTCTAAAGTTAAACAGATGGATATTCGCCAGACCTCTTCAATAGCAGAAGTAATTTCCTCTTGTCGTAGTTCATGCAACTTTGGAAGAGCATTGGCGGCACATTTTCTAACAAAAACGGATGGATCTCTAGCACACTTTCCCACAGCCACAAGAACAAGAGGTGAAATTACATGTAGACGGATTCCTGCCATGGCACGCAGAGCCCATGCTCTCACCAATGGATTGGGATCCCCCAAATCTTTCTGAAAGCAATTGATCGATAACAAAGCTTCATTGGGGCGCCTAGATAATCAAGAGAACACAAATGCAATTCAAGTGAATCATCTGAAAAAGCTACACAATTTTACATCAAACTGAACAAAAAAGAATCAGCATGAATACTACAAAAGAACATACTTTTCAGCATAATGCAAGAGGTACAAGTAAACCAGCTTCTTTACTTCCAAGGACTGAGATGCAACATTCTTAACCACCTGTAATTTGCAAGTATTTCGAATTATGAAATAAAAGCAAGCAGTGACAGGGTAACAGAACAACACATAATATGAATGAAACCAAATCAAATAGTCAATGGAGTCAAACCTGAGGGAAGAAATTGGAGACATCGAAGCCTTGAGCAATGAGCGCGAGAAGTCGCTTAAGAGCCTCGCACTTTTCGGAATCGAATCGGCTCTCCAGTAATGCACCGATGTTTACGTCTTCAGGATCGTCGTAGAGGTGAGCATCCGTACCAATTCGGAAAACTAGTGACGACGCCGCCTTGCTTAGTGTCTCTGATGTGCCGGCAAATTGCGGAAACATTCCTTTTTCTTTCTTTTCGCTATCTGCTTTTTTTTGTCTCCTTTACGAATAAATAATACTTACACGTTGTAATTTGTGAGATGATGAAGTGAAGGTGATTCAAGTCGACCTCAGTTTCAGTTGTGAATGAACGAATCAGCGAGGAACGGAGAAGGAGATGATGACTTCTGTTTGGTAAGTTGGAGAAGCACGCCCGGATCGGGGAAAGGATGCCATTTCTCTCCGGGTTTGGATATTTTGGTGGCTGCTTGCTGAACTGGATTGGTGGGTATTGGTGGGTCCAATGGTCGACGGTCCATTCACTTAAAAGGCTAACCCATTTTTAGCCCAACAACACGAATCTCGTCGCTGGCCCATAACCAGAGAACTTGTTTTGGTCAAAAGTCAAAACACAGAGATAGAGAACACAAACTACGATACTGTTGTTGCTTCTGCATGTTGGCTGTTGTTGCAGTCTTGCAGAAGAGAATCTATTTACTATTTACCACGGCTCGCAATTAACTCAGTTCCTCCAGCGCGTGCCCAAGCTTAGCTATTTTGGAAACAAATTATTGAGCCTATCATTTAAGACTCCTTTTTATAAAATTTTTTAAATATAATTTATTTAATTAAAATTTTTGTCAGTAGAGTTTTATAAGTGGGATATCATCAACAATAATTTTAATTGTTAGATTGATAAGAAGAACTTTTATTAAAAGTTATTAAATTATTTTAATAAGTAAGTTTTTTAAAGTTATACCATTAAAAAATGAAATAAAATTATCAAATAAGTCAAAGAATAAAATTGTAAAATAAGTAAAATATATTTTAGATAAAAGTAAAAAATTTAAACTTTTCCTAGTCGAGACAAAATAATTTATTTAATTTTTAAAAATTCTACTCAAAAGATAACCAAACAACGATTAAAATTTTAAAAAGAACTTATAAAATTAAATAAATACTTATACCATTAGATAAGTTATAGATAGACATTAATTCAAAGAGAAACTGAAACATATCATTTGAATCAAGACAATAAGTGACCAAAATATTATTAAAATACTTAAAAATTAAATAAAATAATTAAATATTTTGTGTTTAATAAAAAAATTACATATATTTATTCAGGTGTGTATTTCTATTTTTTTTTCATATCACACCTTCTCAAAAAAGTGAGGTGAAATTTTACTTCATTATCATATTTATTTTCAAGTAAAACTCAAGGTGATTGGGTCTTTTAATAATTTCAAGAATTTTGTCATGCACATGAATCAATATTCTTTTTTATAATATTTAAACATGAATATTAAACTTTTTAAATCTGTTAAATTTTTATCAATTAAGAGCACAACAATATAGCAAGAGAAATATATATATATATATATAAGCAAATAAGAGATATAACACTTAGAAAATAATTTTATTCAATCTTAAGCATATACAAATAAGGAGATGAACTCTTTTTTTATAGTCACATAACCATACGAATGAAATAAATATTTAGTAAATAAATATATAATTAGTCATATATGCTTATAAAATAATAAAATTTATGTGAGATAAAAAGTTGTTTGATGAGAAGATAAACGTTGGTTTGATTAACATTAAACGTTGGTTTGATTAACATTCGCATAAATTATAATTATTTCATAATAAAATCATTATTTTAAGCTATTTAACTTATTTAATTCTAGAAATACATCTTACAAAGAATATAAATGACTTTAATAGTAAAAATAGCAAATTGAATGGAACATTTCCTATAATAATAATAATATAGAGGTGGCAAAAAAAAAAAAAAACACCTGAAGAGGCTGGTAGCGTGCGCGTGAGAGAGCTCAACGAGCATTTGAAGGTAGGGAGACCGAGTCGCAGTTCACAGAATCCAACACACTGATACAGTAGTGAAGTCAGTGGGAGCTTTAACAGAATCAGTGGAAACCCTAGACCACCCTAGTGTTTGTGTGTGTGGCTCGCGCACTCTCCCTCTCTCTCTCTCTCTCTCTCTCTCTCTATGTCTGTCAATTGTCATAACTAATTACACCAAATTCTATCAAATCAGATCTCACAAATGCACAATCTTTTAACCGCTCCAAGCTAGTGCTAGTTACACAGCCCTCAGCTGCTCAACCTCCAACTCCAACTCCAATTTTGAGTAAGTCAGCGTCTCTCTCACTCTTATTTTAGCTAAATTCGTTTTAAATTCATGCATTTTTGTCAAAATGTACTCAAATTCATGTTATTTTGGAAGATTGTCAGCTCGTACATTGCAATTCAGCTAATTCCAGTATTAATACTATTATTTTTTATTATATTTTTAATGTTTTTCTTCGTATTTCGGCTGATTTTAGTAAGTTTCTTCAAACCCATAAAAAAAAATGCACGCTTTTATTTTTCTAATTCATATTTTTAAAATTATAATCTACTCATTTGGATATTAGTTTTGTTTATTTGTTTTTAATTGTTTTTTTTCTTTTTTCAAATTTTTTACTCTCTTGTGATTTAGCTCACTGTAAATAATATATAGTTATTTGTTAATTCGCTATTTAGGAAGGGAATTTTAGTCCGTGCAGGTATGTGTCTATGTCCAATGTCTATTGATTTTTTTTTCCCTTTTGCTATTTATTTTGGTAACTTTAGATTATTCATGTGATTACTGGAATTATTTCCACAATGACATTGCTATTATTCAACTTGCAAGCATTGCCCAAATGTTTCGTCTTTTTATTAAGAAAAAAAATGTTTTCACTTTATTTGCTGGACAAGTAGTGGGGTCAGTGAATGATCATTCTATATTGCGTTGTTTGTGTGGAATATTTCTGTGAAGTTTTTGTATTTTTGTCTTACGATGATTTAATTTATTCACTTGATGGAAAATTTTGCTTGCTTTATTCGTACTTTTCCTCTAGTACGAAAAGTTTTGTCTAGGGCAGTTTAGATGGTTGTTATTTAGAATTCCTTGTATATTCTAGTGAACTCTATGGTAAGTTGTTCTTATGCTTTCAATCTCCTCCCTTGAGGAATGACTTGATTGAATGATTTTATTAATTCTTTATGGAGTTTGTGTTTTATATTTAATGGCATTAACATAAAATCTAAAGAATGTAAATTGTCTGGATAAAATGTTGTCATTTTGTTTCTGGGTTCCTTAGGCTCTATGTGCACAGAACTCACTTCTCAACTATATTGTAATTCAGGTGCCGTCTGAGTTTCAATGGGAAGTTCAATGGAACACAGCTCAGAAGAGGATTCAGACATAAGTGAATCTGAAATGCTCAAGTACGAAGATAAATCTTACAAAAAATTAAAGAGTGGAAACCACAATGTGAAAATCTCAGATGAAGCTTTTACTTGTCCATACTGTCCCAAGAAAAGAAAGCAAGAATACCTTTATAAGGATCTCCTTCAACATGCTTCTGGGGTGGGCAATAGTACTTCAAATAAAAGAAGTGCAAAAGAAAAGGCAAATCATCTAGCTCTGGCAAAATACTTGGAGAAAGATCTACGAGACGCAGGCAGTCCCTCAAAACCTGTGAATGACGGTGATCCTCTGACTGGTTGTAGCCATGATGAGAAGTTTGTGTGGCCTTGGACAGGTATTGTAGTGAATATTCCTACTACAAGGGCAGAGGACGGGCGGTCTGTGGGAGAAAGTGGATCCAAGCTGAGGGATGAACTGATTAGGAGAGGGTTCAACCCCACAAGAGTTCATCCACTCTGGAACTTTCGGGGCCATTCAGGATGCGCTGTTGTAGAATTCCACAAAGATTGGCCAGGGTTACATAATGCCATGTCCTTTGAGAAAGCTTATGAGGCAGATCATCATGGAAAAAAGGATTGGTATGCTAGTAATCAAGAAAAATCTGGTCTTTATGCGTGGGTTGCCCGTTCTGATGACTATAATTTAAAAAACATCATTGGAGATCACCTGCGCAAGATTGGAGACCTTAAAACCATTTCTGAAATGATGGAGGAAGAAGCTCGAAAGCAGAATCTTCTTGTTTCTAATCTGACAAACATGATTGAGGTCAAGGACAAGCATTTGGAAGAGATGAAGGAAAGATTCACTGAGACTTCGAACTCTGTTGAGAAGTTAATGGAAGAGAAAGATAGGCTTCTTCAGTCATATAATGAAGGTCGGTTGTCATAGAATTTAATAATTATCTAGAAATAATCATGAATATCCTAGGACAATAAGTAATTAATTTTTTAGCCATTCTATTGGTATCACTATATCTTCTTTGACCATTAGGAAGAGTACATGAGATTCTTTGCTTTTGAAGGTTACATGTACTTGTTATTTTGGATACCATGAAATCGTGGTATCATTCACTTATGCCCTTCTTTTTATAAATTCAAAGAGATAAAGAAGATACAACTTAGTGCACGAGACCACTTTCAGAGAATTTTTACTGACCATGAAAAACTCAAGTTGCAACTGGAGTCTGAGAAAAAAGAGCTCGAGTTACGTGGCGAAGAACTGGAAAAGCGAGAGACGCAGAATGAAAATGATAGAAAAATTCTGGCTGAGGAAATTGAAAAGGTATTGATTTTGTTACTTTGAGTATTTGTTTTTTGGTCTTATATTTTATGTCGGAAAAAGCTAAAAGGTGTGGTTGTAAACAAATTTTATTCTCTTCTAGAATGCCATGAGAAACAATTCGCTTCAATTGGCTTCATTGGTACAACAGAAGGCTGATGAAAATGTTAGGAAGCTAGCCGAAGATCAGAAGGTTTGTCTTCCTTAAATGCTCTGGTTGTAACCACAATTCATCCATATCAATTACTCAAAGCCAGACAATAGATGACTATCATTGCAACTTTTAATCTCATACAGAAGCAGAAAGAAGACCTTCATAACAGAATAATTCAACTGGAAAAACAACTGGATGCAAAACAAGCACTGGCACTGGAAATCGAGCGACTGAAGGGCTCATTAAATGTGATGAAGCATATGGGAGATGACGGTGATATAGAGGTTCTGCAAAAGATGGAAACTGTGCTTAAAGATTTGAGAGAAAAGGAAGGAGAACTTGATGATCTGGAAGCATTGAACCAGACTCTAATCATAAGAGAACGTAAAAGTAATGATGAGCTGCAGGATGCTCGTAAAGAATTGATTAATGTGAGTATTTGTTCTTCCATTAGTCTAGATATCTACTCCAGCAGTTAGCCGTATGATTTCCATTTAGATGGTTCCCCTAATCTTGGGAAACATACAAATCGTGAGAATTTTTAATGTACTCTTGACCTCTTTCTATTTCTGAATTTATTTCACTTACCCGAACTGATCTTTCACAGTACTGCAGATGATAGATCTGAACTGAAGAAATGAATTTGAATAGATCACTGTGCTGTATCTGTTCTTGTGCTATTAGATAATTATCTGTAATTGATGGGAGAAATAACTGAGGTGACTCGGTAACTCATGAGTGAATGAGAAAATCGGAAAACTCTAGGTTTTAAATTATGATTATGCTGGAAGGATTTTCACTGTCAGTAATTTATGTAGAGCCTTCTTTGGTGTATGATGAGGTCCAATGTTCATCTTTATATGATTTGTGAATACTGGTTTAAGACTTATTATTGGTTCTTTAAGTCTGCTCAATGCTTTTTAACCCTCTCTCTACAAGTTTCTCTAGCTTGTGAGGATGCTGATTGACTCTTTTCATAGGCCTTAAAAGAATTATCAGGTCGTGCTCATATTGGTCTCAAGAGAATGGGAGAACTTGACAATCAACCTTTTCTTGAAGTAATGAATCGAAAGTATAATGAGGAAGAAGCGGAAGAGAGAGCTTCGGAATTGTGCTCATTATGGGAGGAGTATCTTAAGGATCCAGATTGGCATCCCTTCAAAGTCATTACAGCTGAAGGGAAACATAAGGTGTGCATTTCATTGATCTCAAAGTTTGATTTGTCCATGTTCTAAGTTATTTTTCTATTTATTTCCTTAGATGTTTAGCAGATTATCTCTCCAGAATGCAGGAATTGATTTTCCAAGCATATTAGGGAACTTTTATTGTGTTGTAACACTGTACTTTCATTTGCAAGCATTTGAGAAGAGATGAAACTGTCAGAGTACTTGTATCATAGTTTCAAAGTTTTAGTGATCTCTCTCTCACACAGTGTTCCATGTATTTTCAAACAAAATGCACAAAAACATTTGTACTGAACTCTTCTTTGTATATATTTGCAATGATGATTGTTCAAATTTGTCTCTTGTTTCAAAAAATTCAGCAGTTGGACATTGTTATGGCTGTGCATTTCATTTATGTTGGTTCTTGACATGCTTTGCTTGGTTAAATGTATTTATGGATGGATATCCATGTCTTAGATGGCAAAGTGTGCTTTGATAAATAATTATGAAGAACTGCTCTGGTGAATTTAATGAGAAAAATATTTGATTGGTCCAAATTCATGATATATTTTAATTTTCTTTATATGCCTTTTCTTGTCCAACATCAGTTTCCTTCCCTTTAAATGTGCAATAGTTTTCATAAAGTATGCTACTCATTCAGGAAATAATAAACGAAGAAGATGAAAAATTGAAAGGTCTGAAGAAAGAAATGGGTGAAGAAGTGTACATTGCAGTGACCACAGCTTTGGTAGAGATCAATGAATACAATCCAAGTGGGAGGTATATAACCTCGGAGTTGTGGAATTATAAAGAAGGGAGAAAGGCTACTCTACAAGAGGGAGTAGCATTTTTAATGAAACAATGGAAATTATTAGTTCACCGCAAGGGAGGCATCGCTTGAAGGTTTGCATGTTTCATTTTAAGTATTATACGGTGACCAAAAAGAACTAAATGTTTTGACATTATTTTCATACTGACTTTGGTTACAGGAAATGAATTTTTCCATTTGCTCAAATGGAGCTTTATACCTGGAAACTGGGGAGGTATAGCGAAAGCCCCATTGGGTCATGTAAATTATTGTATCGTGTAATGGGATTTCTTTAAATAACTATATTCATGTTTAGCATGTGTCTCTGAAACTCTATGGTGGTATTGGGAAAAAAGTGTAGGTGAAAGAACCATCTGACTGTAAATTTAATCATTTTATTTTTCATATGCTGATTGTTAATTTAATCCAAAAAGATGTTAAAATTTGGACAATGAAGCAGAGGCAAGGATTTGTGTTTTGTTCTCGCCTACAAGATTCTCATTTTATGCTTGTTGATGCTTATTAGTTGTGCAGAACTCTACAATTACTGGAGTTTGATTAATCAATAATCTTGGACTTGGGTATTTTGGGAAGTGATTGTATATTTATTTGCTTTGAGTAACATTTTGTCCAAACAAAATCACTATCGTTTTTTTTTACTTTGGAGGTTAATTTTACCTTATCCTCATTTAAATCTACACATTTTAAGCCGCTTCCAACTTGTAGTCGGAAATTGATAAATTTGCCCCTCTTCAAAGGGGTGGTGAATTTTGCACAAGTAATTAAATCTTGAGTTCTTTAATTACAACTGATACTAACATATGATGAGGACTCATTTGTATGTACTCTATGTAGTTGTCTTTTACCCTCATTTGTATGCACTCATTTATTAACGAATTCTTAAAAAGAGATCGTTGTTCAAATTTTAGATTAATGTAGGGACTTCGATGTAAATTAATGTTGAAAAGCTTTGCCCGTTCAACTGAGCAGCTCAGTACTGGCGCTCTGAAAAAGACTCGCTTAGTACTCACTCGCACACCATTCTCGTGCTTGTGCTGCGTTTCACATGTTCATTCAGCATTTTGATTTTGAAAGTTCCAATCTTTTAATCTACTCAAAAGGTCAAAGTTCTTCAATGTAAGCTCAGTTGCCCAATCTTTAACGTAGTGGCATTTTTTGTGTCTTAATTGGCCTTTTCTTTTTATGCATGTTAAAGAAATGTGGGTTTGTTTTCATGGGTTTCCAATTTCATTGCTTTTTCGAATTTTAATGGACCAAATTTTGATGCATGTGAACAATTATAAATATAATACGTGATTTGTCATGCTTGTCTGTAACAGATACATATTGTAGGCATTTTGTGAGCATGCTTTTGGCGTTGCCAAAAAAGTGCTTCCTATGTAAGCATATTTTCATTATGCGCCCAAAATCCCTTATAGACTAAATATGTAAAAGGTTAATGGTTAGATGAACTGATCCAGAGGACAAGTTCTGAGGATGGGTTTTATTCAATTGGTAAGGACCAAGGGTAAAAGAGCTTTTTATGCTTATGGAAAAGCTATTAACAGAATATTTTTTAGACTTCCTACAAAATAATAATAGTTTTACTCTTATTTTCACATACATGAAGAATTGCACTTAAAGTTGATGACTTCCTGTTAACAATACAATAATGCTGATATCTATATTTTTTTTTTTTTTCTCTTTGCTGAAATCAATTTTTACTTTTCTTTTCTTAATATCCATTGATCCTTTTATCCACTTTCTGTGAATTGAAGACTTACTATTGACAATCCAGATTGTGAAGAGGAGATGAAGAATGTCAGCCAGCTCACGAATCTTAAACAGGGAATTAACCACAAAAACCAGCAGTTGTTTAAGATGGAACATAAGTTGAATGAGGAAAATGCAATGATTTGCAAACAATCTGCACGGTATATTACCCAAAAAAAATGTTAAGTCTTCCTCTTATTTCTATATACTTGAAGAATTGCACTTAAACTTGATAACTTTTTGTTGAGATACAAATGGTGATAATCATCCTCTTCTTCTTCTTCTTTTTCTTTTCTTTTTAATGTATGCATTTAATCCATATGGTTAATTGCTTATGTATTGAAGAGTTGATATGGATGATCAACGATATGAAGAGGAGCTGATGAAAGTCAGCCAGCTTACAAGCCTTAAAAAGGAGATTGATTCCAAGAACCAGCAATTGTCTGAGATGGAACAGAAGTTGGATGACACATCTGCAGTGGCTCGCAAACTTGTCATTGGCCTTACGGAGAAGCTTATGAAAAGTGACAGAAGATCATCGGAGTTTGAGCATATGTATTATGAGTATGAGAAGATGTACCGTGAGAGATCCGCAGCTGTGGAACAGTTGATGAATGAGAAAAGGAAACTTAAAGAAGAATATATTGAAGGTATGTTTGCAAGTAATTGTTGAAGTTTATAGATATTGATCTGTAAAGTTCTCTTTATCATCCCATCTATTCTAGAATCAGACTCAAGCAATGCAGCCTTATGGAGTTACATCTTCCTAGATTAATAAAAGATTAAAATTGCCAAGCATTTAGATTGATTTTACTATCCTTTGTTTGGACAGTATTTTCTGAAAAATGCTAAAGGAACTGGCTGACAGAGTGCAGATATAAACAACAGTGACATGTGCCCACTTTATCTGTAGCTATTAAGTGACTAAAAAATGTTTTTTTCCGTCTGAATATCACTGCTTGTATTTTCCAGACTTCATTCAACTGGTCCTTTCACATATTGTGATCATAATTTGTCAGAAATCAGAAAGGAGAAGTCCATCAATATCAAGCTGAAGATGTATCAGAAAAAAGAGCTTGAGCAGCGAACCAAAGAATTGGACGAGTGCAAGGCCCAGAATGATTTGGAGAGGAGAAGGTTAATGGATGAGATAGAAGAGGTTTGTAAAAAAATTCTGTGCCTGAGACATTCTTGGAAATAAGTCATTTCTGTTTATATCTACAATTATAGCAATTACTAATACTCTTTCAGTTATTCCATGCAATGTCAGAATATTGGCCTGTTCACTTTTCAGTATCGTGGGGAGCCACTGTGTGTGTACACCATGAATCACACTTGCTTAGCTGCTTGTGACTTACTTTCAGTTACCTGCATTTTAATTTTCTAATATTGCTTATTTGTAGCTTCTATTTTTCTCCATTCTTTCCTCTATATTAATACTTATTGATGCTTTATTCTGAATCTGAAAATGAATTATCGCTTGAATTTTTATCATAATCATAAAGATTAAATTCTGTGAAGCAACCCACCATTTGGATTATTACTGATGCAGTTAAAAAGGAAGTTGCAAAATCAAAATCCCTCAGAAGGTGCTAGCAATTTGAAGGCTCAGATCTCAGCACTTACTAATCAGTTAAAGGAAAAAACAGAAGAGTTAGAGGAATCACAAAACCTGAACAATGTCCTTACAGTGAAAGAGTTGACCACCAGGAAAGAGTTGCACGATGCTCGCAAAGAGTCAATAAGTGTATATTAGTTCAATTTTCATGTGTTACTCAGTAAAATTTGAATTTATGCTATCATTTTCTATAAATTATTTTCTACTTGGCTAAAATGCATCTTCAGTCAAGTAGTAAATATTAGATGCTCAATAAGTTTTGGCCTTACAGGGTTTGTTGGATATGTTGAATAATCGCTCAACTCTTTTAGTTAAAAGAATGGGGGAGATTAATAGAAAAGCTTTTGATGATATGTGCTCAGAGAAGTACTCCAATGGAGACTGGCAGGAGATATCTGCTGAGCTGTGTTCGTTGTGGGAACGATATCTGGGGGATTCTAACTGGCATCCTTTCAAGCGAGTGAAAAATGGAGGCATATGGCAAGTATGTATATTCCCCTATTTACCCATACGATTCTGAAACTTTAACATGGGTCTGAGAATATAAACAAGTGCATGATTGATGGAAGGAATTTCTTTTTTTCTTTTTCTTTTTTTGAAAGGAGATCAGTGGAAGGATTTTGATTGAAAAAATATAACTAAAACAAGGATAGAGGGAAGAATTTTTAATTGGAACCAGTCTTGTACCTACAAGGTGGATGAGCTAGATAGTCATTGGCTTGCTATGCAAACCATACCATTATTAAGTTCTTACATTGCTTGAAATGCCGACAATTAGGTGACTCCTAGCTATTCTGTTGGAAAAATATATATAATTAAATAGGCAAACATTCAATGAATGAGTGGTTGAAATCATTCTTATTTGACAAGTTTATAGGGCCAGGAGCAGTCACTTGCCTGACATCATGAATTCAAAGAACGAGAGTAGTGGGGGAAATAGTATTTTGTCAACTGTTTGCTGGGACAGGAAGCTACCAGAAAAAATAAAGACAAACTCACAAACAAAAGAAAAACAAAGCAACACAATTCAAATCTTCCCCTTTATTTAGCTATCGATGCTAGGTTCTGTGCCATTTTTCCCTCCGACAACTGGTACTGTGAATAACACTATTTTGGACCATATTATACTGCAGCTTGTACTGGAAATATTTCATGTTGACTTAGAGAAAAGGAAACAAAAGGGAAAAAGAAAAAATAGTGTGCATGGGCTTGGAAAGATGAGTGACAATATATGAAATTGTTAGCCTTTAGTGAATTGAACTCCTGCTATTATAATCTCTTGTTAGGGTTCAAGAAGGATTGAAGATAACTAGATACCTTTGAAAGACTATGAACCTTTTATTCTAAAAAAATTGACTAGCTCCAAATGCGCCTTGCATAAAATTGAAAGTATAATTTTCTAGAATGTATCATGTGAGGGGAAGAACTTGCCTTGCTTTCAGGAATTTGGTCACCACCAAGCAAAACTTAATATACAGTGTAAAACTTCAGACTCTGAAGTTGTTTAAAATTCTTAACTGTTTATTATCGTAAGCTCAATGAAGCAATTTACTAATTATGTTGCATTGAAGCAAACCTAGTCATCAGTCTTCACAGATGCTGCAGCAAAGATAGTGGAATAATTTTGTTTGCCTGAACCCACTTATCAGAAATATGTGTCATATTTTGATTTAATTCCTGATAAATGCAGGAAATAATAGATGATGATGATGAAAAATTGAAAGAACTGAAAAATGATCATGCTGAGGTATATGAAGTTGTAACCAATGCATTGCTGGAATTGAATGAATATAATCCAAGTTCACAGTATCCTGTCCCTGAGGTTTGGAACAAGAAGGAGAGGAGGAGAGCCACCTTGAAAGAAATTATTCAATATTTATTCTCGAAATCAAAGCGACCTAAGCGTAAAAGAAGTTAAACCTAATGCTGGCACCAAAATGTAAGTATATGTAGTTAATTAATGTCTACTTTGGACTTGCATGTTCACTTCTAATTGCTAAGAATTATTGTTTTGTTTAGATCTGCAGTTTTAAGTATCATTAGAAGTAAAATTTTACTGTAGTATTCGGAAATTACAAAAATATCTGGAACGTGGAACGTGTAACTGCTGGTGAGCTAATAAAGCTGCAGTTAGATCAACATTTGGCATCATGTTAGGTCAATGTGCCATGGAAAACTATATGTTTCTACTCATATTTGAGGAGGTTATTCTTTAAATGAATTAGCTGTGTTGCCCAAGTGAATTACAGAACATTAGATTGGTCCTATGAAGAGAAGTGAAGAGAGCTACAGAAACAATAAAGAGTAGCAATTATCTGAAGTGAAGAATAAAAGAGATTAAGAAAGATGAAAAGAAATAAGTTAAGCTGGATAGTTAATGCATTGGCCAACGCTGGAATCGCTTGGTTTTGTGTCATGCTGTATGTGAATGAAGGCAATGAATGGCTGCTGCCACTTGGTTGGATTTGAAGGCAAGGCCATTCAGGCTGACAACTGAAAATCTTAAAGTTAGTTTTGAATTCAATTTTGATGCAGATCATTGCAAAACTATGTAACTGCTTCCTAGGATTTTTGGTCGATTATGTTCTAATAACTTATCATTTTTATCCAGGTGGCGACTCTGCCAGAAGTTGCACATTTATTGGGCAGAAAGCTTAACAAAGGAGAAGAAACGCTAGTATAAACTAGAAAGATATAAAGACCTTTCACCTTTCACTTAAAACATCCGAGTATATAGGCATTTTCCTGTTTTAAGGGTTGCAGAAGATTTAGATGGGATTTTTCCTAGTTAACCTGCTTCTTTTGTGCCTGAATATGCTTTCCAGTAGCATTCTATATAATACGACTGATGTGCAAATGCAGATAGCACGTATAGTCTTGTCAAGACTTGAAGCTGAACCTGTATGTGCTTGTAGCTAAAGATTGTTTTCTGCTAATTGCCATGCTGTGGATATTGATTTCGCTAGTGTTTTCCAAGATTGTGTAAGCTCTTTTGGATATTTCGTTGACTCATAGCCGTGCCGTTCCCATGCATATGCTTATGAATATTGGTCTCCAAAACTTACAGTTGATTGATGCGCCACAAACAGCTAATGAATTAGTAGTATAGTGCTGTCTGGTAAGCATACCTGCACCACCACTTTCCCGTAGAAAAATCTCAAATTATCGAAAGAAAAAAATCCCATGTAATAATATACCCAACGGTTATGAATATATGCTGTTTATCTCCCACTTTATTGGTTGATATATTTTGTAAATAAATAAATATAGAATTCGGTTCTGCTCTGCAAAATCAGTAGAGAAGCTTTGTAATTCAAATGGCCGGTGCGGAGCAGATGGAGAAGATGGCCGGTGATTGTTCTCCTCTCATACAAAAATCCGAAAAGTCGTTGGCTATCATATCGTCTCGGCTTTCTCCTCTCAAATTGGCTTCTTTCATTTGAAAGAACAAGAAAACCATTATTTGCATGACTTGTTTCTCTTGGTCTCGTTTTGTTTGGGTGAAATATTAACTCACCAGTAAGGGTGGGCACTAAACGGCCGGTTCGGTTATGTTTTTAAACCGAACTAAACTAAATTAAAACTGATTGGTTCATAAATATATGAGCCGAATACAAATGGAATCATAGATTCGATTCGGTTTGGTTTAATACTATTTGCTTTAAGAATTGTGATTATTTTTCTTTTATATTAGCTAAAATTTTGGATTTTTTTACCTAAATTTGAATTTTTTTTCTTAATTCAATTCAATTGTAACCATTAATATTAGGTTAAAAATAGAATAGGCGCAGTGAAGGGCCAAATAAATTTGGTCCATATTAAATTCATGAAGAGATGGACCACGTTTATCTTAGGTGTAAAAATTTTAAGGTCGAAAAGTTATGAGAATAAACTTTATAGGTTTGAAGGACAAGCCACTTAAAATAATCCTTCTAAATTCTAAGGTTTTTATTATTCCAATATCTTAGGAAAACAACTTAATGGTGTGTTTATTAATCAATAATCGAAATGAAGTGAAATCAAAATGGGTTGAAATCGGAATGAGAAATGAGAATCAGAATAAATTATTGTGGGAATTTGAATAAATAGTTACAAGTTACTAAACGGTCCTTAGTTTATTATTGTCATAACAACAACAACAATAATTATTATTATAACATTATTATTATTATTATTATTATTACTATTATTATTATTGTAAACTATTATAATTATTAATCATTATAATTAATAGTAATAACAAAATTACTATAATAATAATCATCATCATAAAATGAGAATTTTAAGATTTAGCTGTGGGTAATATGGTTAATTCAAGGAATGAGATTCACATTCCCATCTCCTCCCATGGAAATGGAAACTCTAATAATCGTTCTCAATTTTTATGTAGGACTCACCACTTTCATTCTCATTCCACCTCTTATTTAATTAAGTAAACACATCATGTATTCTCATTCCTTAATTCTTATTCCCATTCCTAATAAGTAAACATAGCATAAGATTAAAATGCTTCCTCTGATCCGCAGATAAGCTTGCATATTCATGTATTAATTAGCATAGGCACAAGAAGACAAGTGTTGCTAAATGACATAAAAATAATGACATTTGTCATTAAAATAATTAGAACACAAGTCAAATCAATTTCACTTATAAATATATACGTTCTATTTTTATTGAAATATGAGAAAAATTTTATTCAAGAGAGGAAATGTTGATTTTCTCTCTCTAAATTCATATTTGAAAAAATTCAGTGACTACCTTGACCATTAGATGGTTTACATTGGTGAAATTAATCCTCTGATCGTTTTCTTATGTTTGTAAAGTATCATCGAAAAAATATATCATCATCTATCAAGGAAGTAGACACATAGAACAAAATTTAAAGGTCCAATAAAATTAGTTGAAAGGATTAATTCATTATTGCTGGATCCAATAAAGAGAAAGCTCAATTCTAAGAGGGTCATTCTTAGTTGGAATTATCACCTAATAAGTTGGGATAAAATTTACATCATAACTACCATTAATGATTCACAAAAAAAAATTAATGTAGAAAATTTTATAATAAATAAATATTATTCTTATAGATAAATAATATTTTTTAAATTTTAAGCAGTGAACTGATCAATTCTTTAATTCGATTTAATTTTAAATCAAACTAAATAAGAACCAATTAGTTCTTAATCTTTTCAACTATTTGATTTTTTAACTCGGTTTGATTCTACAAAACCGAACCGAATGCCCACCTCTTACTTCTTATATTATCCAGCCATAACGCCAATTAAAACATTTTTGCCCCGAAGTAGCTAAGAAGTGACATGTCGTCCTCATATCCAAGAACCGTACGACAAGAGTTGAGCAATGGGGTCATGGATCATTAGAAATAATGGGCTTGCAAGGTATAACCCTAGCCTACCATTCCTCCATCCTCTTCCTCTATATAAAACCTCGTCCGCCAAAACCCTAGTAGAAAAGAGTCTTCTTTTCGCACATCGAACGGCTTGGTCATCTAATCTAAGAAAGCTTCAAATGAATTTCCTCTCTGATTTCTGAAATGTTGTTTTCTTTGTTTTTGTTGTCACTATTTCAGTAATGGAAGGGTTGTGGGCAATGATTACAAAGAGAGAGGACTCGAGTGGGTTCAAAGTTTTACGAAAACAAGAAATAAAAAACCCAATTCAATTTTGTTGGAGAAAATTCTTTTTTTCCCATTTTCGATTTGGGTTTTTTTTTTTTTACCCACATTGAAAGACATTATAAAATTCTTTCACACTTGATATGAGCCCCGTGATTTTGTCTTGTTACTTGCTTAGCACTTGTTGTGTTTGTTGCGAGAAAACGGATTTTGATTCTGATTTCTCGCTTGAACAACGGTGCAACATTGAAAGCCTGGCCACTAGTTGGTTTTCTAGAAACAGATTATCTGTTGTCTGGAAGTAAGCTAGTGATCAGGCAGCGGCCAGACAACCGTAGTGATGGATCCACAGATGACAGGTTTTTTAATCCTGTTTTTATCTACTGATTCCATCTCACATTTTCTTCTTCATTAACTTATCTTTTGGGCGGGGCTGTAAATGTTCTGCGATTTTAGTTTAGACGGCCTTTTATTATTGAAGAGAATAATGCAATCTGGTACTAGTAGATATTTGATGCAGTTGCCATTGCTTGAGGGTGGTACCTATTAGTATTGCTGAATCAGTGGCTTGATCAGTTCTTAGCTTTGAGGATTCCTCATCAAACAATGACCTTAGCAAGAATGGTTGGAATAGTTTGGTTGATTTGAAATCCCATGGTTGAACTTGTGCTTGTGGGTTGCAAGCTCAAGTGTAATGTTGACAAAAGAATAAGCATTCCCAGGTACAATTTAAAGCAACCTAAGCATTCTTGATGAGATTTCTTTGCATTGTTTGCTAGTAATTTGAACTGAAACCTTCATGGACTTATCAGAACAAGAGAGAAACCTCGTAATCAGATTAGAAGAACAACGAGCCCCACCCTCACAGCCTCACCTCTGAACATGAGTTACCGTCATACACCTTCTGCCTAAGTGACTAGTGACGAACTCACTTCTTGAAAATGAGAAAATCATTACAACTGTAATCTTCTAAAAATACCTGTAAGTACAAGTGAATTGAGTAGATGTCAGCGGAGTCGCCTGTGGTCAAATTTGGGTAGAACTCTGAAGGAAAACACTTGCACATCCCCAGTCATAAATTCACACAAGATTAACTACTTATGAGATTAAGTGTCTTGATATGGTTTATACAAGATTAACTACTTATGAGATTAAGTGTCTTGATATGGTTTATTTAAGATGTATAAGTGTTTATTTAATCTCATAAGTATTTTTTAAATTTTTTTATGGTGTTTATTATTTTTTTAATAGAGTTTTTTTAGTTTAAATAAGTTAATTTATCTCTACTAGTAAAAACTTAAAATTTGAGCTTTTTAGAATAAAGGTTAAAGAGTTTTTTCAAAAAATATATAATATCAAAAATATCCTTGACATATTTCATTAATTACATAACATCCTTTATATAAAACTTACCCAACAAAAATTGTTGCCGCCATATAAATATATTATTTATGCCACTTCACTTTATCTCTTCAATAAAAGATATTATTTTTAATTTTGAAAATTAAAGAAATTATTGAACTAATTTTTTCTTATCAATTGATAGCTTGGATGCATTTTGTTACATATTAAATAATTATGAATACATATCATTTTTGGTAATTTAATTACACAAAAATATTTTTAATTTTACACAACCAAACCGTTTAATGATTCAAAAGTATTTTTTTAATTGATAGCTAAACACCCAGTGATTTTTTGTCCAAAAAAATCTAACTCTATAAACTCTACGGCTATAAATTCTATTTAATATATTGCACCGTAGAGAGCCTAAATTAAGACACTTGAACGAAGATGATTATCATTCTCATGTGAAGTACACTGTAAACGTATAATATAAAACCGAATCTATTTAACTTGGAAGCTGCGGGCTCTCTATTACTTTGAAGCCACTTCAGCTTTTACATTTCACTTCAACCAAAACAGAAACCAAACCCAGTCCCCAACCAAATCCATCGAAGTCAAAAAGTTCACACTCACAGTGACAGAGTTACACAGTATACTTTCCCTCATTTTCTTTCTCACTTTCCGGGATAAAACAAAAAAGCGAAAAAACAACAAAACATGGAGTGGAGGAAAGGGCTTGAAACTAAACCCTGAAATTCTTTCCGGTGAAAGTTTGACCAAATTGCCAATTAGCAGGGACAATGTTCCAAGAAGTGGAAGTACGGCGGTCACTGCCAGTGACCCTGAAGCTGAGAGACTGACCAACCAAAACAGAATTAGACTGCCAGTTCTGTCCCCAGTTCCTGCTCAAGCTCATCCACCCAGTCCTGGAACCTTTGACGCTAGCCTTGACAATATCCCCAGCACCAGCGACGTTGGTGATCAAGACCAAGTTGAAGTAACGGAAACCGTTGATGGTGAACCTGATGCCGCCTCTCTTCCTGCAAGGGACCCTGCGGTAAGAGACAGGGACAATTCCGGCGCGGTATTCGGCCATCTTGAGGAACATGGGCATGGCGAGATCGAAGTGAGGGCGAGGAGGGTTGCACCACCCCCCATTGTCGCTGGGTTGAGCGAAATTCGGAGGGCAAAAGTTGGTGGCAGTGACGAAGATTGAAGGGCTCCCAGCGTGGCACCATTGAGGGTCATTCGCACACTTAATCTCAAAACACGCACCGCAGCTCAACCCGTTGTTGAACAGTGCTGTGCTTAGCGCTGCCGTGTTAACGCCGTATCCTTGACTGTAGAGATTGCCGTACCCACAAGCACCTCCTGTTTGTTAAATATACAATTACACACAACCGAACAAATCAGAAACAGTTGACTGGTGGTAAATAATCATGTATGTTGATGGAAAACGCAAATAAATCAGTGTGAAATTTAAGTGCATGCGTACCCATTGTTCCTGAGGCATCATTGCCTCCATAGAATGTAGCATGAGCGCTTTGCCATGCCTCGCCACCGTAAACGCCGGGGATTCTCGCGTCAACACTAAGGGAGGAAAATGTAACAAAAGTCACAATACAAATGATGCCCACAGCGACACCCATTTGGTTTTAATTTCAACCCAACTAATTAAAGAATAAGATGCTCCCCCAAGAAAAACAAAATTAAGACTTGGTGTTGTGGGTGACAGTGCGAGTGTGAGGAGAAGGCAAAGAGTTCGGAGTGGTATTTATGGACGAGAAGCGAGGGAAATTTTGTCAAAAAAGTTGAAATATTAATTTGGGGTTGGGGACAATATTTAATTTAATTATCACCCTTAATTGGTGCTGTTTCTAGTCGTGATTAATTATTACTAAGTTAAAAACTGGGGGTAACAATAGTTCAATCCCGTAGCCATGGGCCATGGGCCATGGGGTGGGCACTGGGGGCAGACATGAATGCCCTTGAATTCTGACCATTTTAGGGAAAAGGGATGGTGGGGTTTAGGGAAAGGTAAAGGGTATGAAGTGGAATATGGATGGGGTGGGGGATGTATGACATATAAAGGTAAAGAAGCTTTGAGGCTGATATTGATATACATGAATTGAAATTGCTTTGCTTCATTCCCAAGTTGAGGCATCAATTACAGTATGTGCTCCACCCCAAGAATTTTGTTTCCTTCCTTCTTCATTTTCCCTTTTTTTTTAAAAAAAAAAAAGATTTTGGAGGGACTACCAAATTGTACGGATAGGACAGGACGCAAGGTGTACTTGCCTCCGATGTCCATCCATATCATTTTTGGGACTGTTTTGAAATCAATATATAAACATGCTTTTTTTTTTTAAATTTCTTTTGAAGCATCTATAAATTTACCACTCACTCACAATATTAAGAGTTGAAAACTAATTATTTATCCCACAAAAGCTTCCTTGAAGTAAGACATTTGAATGCTCAAATTGTTTGAGAAACTAATTTTAAATCAACTGTAAGTTAATTACAAATAACATAACTTAACAGTTGCCTCTGCTGTGTGTTTATGTTTAATAAAGTGCGCGACTACACATGATAAAAATCAAACTAAATAAGATTAATGGTGGGTAGACATTTGAGAGAAGCACTAAAGGAAAAGAACTAGTGTTGAGGAAAGGAATGAAACAGAGTGGCGTTATTGACTTCCTTAATTAAATGGAAGTGAAAAAAGGGAAAAGGAATGGCGCCGTAAGGAACTGACGTGCAAAAGTAGTAAAAGAATCCGCAATCAGCGGTCCTCGTATTACGCCGTGCATTAGCCGGATGTTTTAGTTTAATTAGTGGACTGCCTACTTACTACTCCTACTCTCTTTATATCATATTCATTCATATGAGCATGAGGTCGATCTAATCCTACGACAAGGTCAAGCTTTATGGCTCGAGGGCATGCAGGCTCTATGACATTTGCCTCAAATCAAATGAATTAGGTGGCGTTGAAGCTTTCTTGCCTTTTACTTTTACAGGTCTACTGTCGCATTGAAGGAATTTTGAGGCAAATGAGATTTATAGTGCAGGCAAAGTGGAAATTAAATATATAAAATAAAATCCAGGATCCATGCAGATGCACCCCACCAAACAAATCTAGTAAATCCACCACGTCATCCTTATAATTAAGCTGTGTTGCACAACAACACCTCACCCAACTCTTTTGCTGATTAATGCCTTGTGCATGTGAGGTTGCCACCAACACCATCAAATTAATTAATTCAATTCAATAATCTTTCCCCATTAATCTTCACTTAATACTAAAGATTGAAGATTTTCTCTTCTTTTTTTTTAATCACTCTCAAAATCTAGGGAGGAGGGGCCATAGAACACCTCCACTCCTGGATGCTGGATTGATGACTAACCAATTATAGGAAGCAAACGAGTATCTACTTGTCTTCAAGGTAATTAACGTCAACATAGACTGGGCAACTGTGGTGTATATATGTTGTGTATCTTCTGTTACGTGATTTTGATGATGTTAGTGGCCAACACCTGTGTAGTTTGCTTCAAATGGATGTTGTGATAATTCTATGATCAATCAACTCATGGTTATATATATATGTAGATGATTAACCATCAAATTATCACAACAGTTCTCCTTTCACGACTCTTCTTGTTCAAGTTCTTAATTTTTGTTTTCACCGTTATCATAAGTTCATGGTCAATCATGTATACAGATGCTGCATTGATCATTTGAAGTAAATTATACGGTAAGTATGGATTATTAGCTAAATTACCCAGTTAATTACGAAATAATTTGAAATTAATCAAGCAGAAACAAAGCTTTGGTATAATTATCCTACTTCAAAATAACAATAACCCGATATGTTTCTTGTTAACATGAAAAAGATTATTAACTAAATTATCAAGAAGAGTATGAATTGAATTGAATTGAAAATATATTTAGAGTTCGATGGGATGTTTGATATCTTCGAATAAACGTTAAAAATCTACCTATTCGTTATGGTAAAATTTGTAGTACTGAATATCCTTTTCTCAAATTTTATTAGATATTTGGGTACATGGTGATCGCTTGTGCAATCACTAAACATGTAATTAGCCACAAAAGGACGGCAAAAACATGGTAATGATCATGAAACTGATCAATAGTTGGTTAATAAAAATAATTTCGTGCGATCATCATGTACAGTGATTCATAATTCAAGCGTGCTTTACTTGAAATTTTGCCTGATCTTTATTAGGCAAATTATGATCAAAGGGGCCATTTTCCTTTTCTTATGTCTGCTCTTTAGATATAAATGAAACACCAAAGACATATTGTAACTAAAAATATAGGTCCGATTGAGCTGGCTTTACGCAATCCCCAAACTAAAAAAAGGTTCCAAGTTTCTTGAGCAAGCAAATTCGGTCGGTATCATCATATCTTCATCAAAAACTTTGTCGGCCCATACACACAAGCTTGCAACTCTGCTTGCTTGATGCTTTAAGCTTTGATGGATTGGAGACAGAAGATCCATATCAAGTTATCAACTAACCTAACTACCATTTAAAAAAAAGGGGGCCGAAAGAATTATTTTCCAGAGATTTTGTGTGATGTTATCGGGGCCTATGCATGTTTTGTTGGCTTACTTTTTAACGGCAAAAGTAATGCATTGCTTGCTTATGCTGTAAATAGTTATGTGATTCCAATTCTTCCTTTTCTTCTGCATTTGCTTTTAAAACGTTTATGGGATCATCATAGTGTTGCATTTGAAATTTGTAGCCTATCGATGAATTTTGGCTGGTACAGCTAGTTGTATGGACTCATATGTGTATGTGTGTATAAATGTTTCAGATTTATTTCTGATTAGGCCCTGTTTTTTGCAAAATGAATCCTCGTCTGTTTGCTAAACTGTGATGATTGGGAGAGCCCAATTACTAATACTACGACCAGTAAGCAGTAACCCAACTATAGAAATAATGTTTTTTTCGGTGTATTAAACTATCTAATATCTGAAAATCATATTGGACACTCTAAATTCGAGCCGGATAAGACCACTAGAGTGACAAAACTCTCCCAATAAATATTTAATACAGTTGTATTCTCAAGTCTGGAATCAAAAATCTTGATTAAGTTAGAATAACTCTATTTCAAATGATCTACATATTTGTTGGAATACAGTAAGTAACATTAATATACACCGGTAATACAATGACAAACAGTTAATTAATGGTTACAGGGAAGTAGCTGTGGGCCTGAACCAATCCAATTTAATCTTCGCGACATTTTTGTTGGGTCAGGAATATTGAATTGCATGGATTCTAGCTTTCGAGTATTGGATTGGATTGGTATACAAAAGTGCAACTAAAGGCTTTTCACAATGGCCCAGTTTATTTGTTTGCTTCACATTTAACTTCTAATTCGCATTTGTCGCTAGTAACCCTAGTAATATTATCACCGCAAAACCTCTATCGATAAGATATATGCAATCGAATTTAGAGAACTAGTAGTAGTACCCCTTTGTTTTCAGATTTTCATTATCTATTTTTATATATCCTTTTTTATACACGAATAAAAGAATTTTTAGGTGCAATTATCCGTTTTTTTTTTAATACTGTATTGTTGCTATGTACAACTATGTCTAAGCTCCTCAATTTTGTATTTTTAAAACTTCTCGACATCAGTAGTCATCAATACGACACCTTATATGAAAACAGTCTCAGATTAATCAAACCATTATAAATTAAACGATGAAGTATATGTATGTTTTTGTAAATTTATAATCTAACTGAAGCGAATTAATAGGGTAGATAAACACTATATATTGTTTTAGTACTGGACCAAATCATCGAGATAACGTTATACTCTAACTGAAATGAGATTATCCAAAAGAAAATTATAAAAGAGGGGTTATTGATGAATAATTAAAGATGTAGTTATGAAAATAAAAACAAGACTTCCCTATTTATAATAGATTAAACTTATTTCCTAAAGTTAACTTAAAAACAAAAACTAAATCATAATTATACTAGAAATAAAATATTAAAGCACATAACAAGTGGACTCTAATTAAAAATTAAAAAATATATATCAAAATACCTAAAATAAAAAAAATTAAAATCCTAAAATAACATCCTACATTAATCTCCCCCTCTTAAAAGAAAACTCTTTCTTGAGTTTATTTGGAGTATAGAACTTGAAGCGGAGCATTAGTGCATCTTGGAGCTTGAACTTGTAGTCTTGCTCATCAATCGTGCTTGAAACTATAAATTCTCCATGCTTCATCTTTCTATTTTTTTTACGCTTATAAGTAAATCTTCGAGAAAAATTAGTCTTGTACTCACTCCCAAACCCCTTTAAGTCCTTTTCTTTCCAAGTCTTGCTTAATATTCTCTCCAATTAACTTTATCTTTGTAGCCTTTCCAAATCTCACTCAATATTCTTGCCAATTAACTTTATCTTTGTAGCCAAATCTTCTTCAAGAATAATCTTTTTGTCTTCAACGTGGATATGTATAATCATGTCAATTATTGTTGGGATTCTTCAACTTGATTTTACTACGTAAGCTCGATCACACTATTAGGCTCAATGCTCAAGTCAATAGTAGGTTGTATCTCTTTTTGAAAAATCTCAGTTAGATCAATAACCTCATCATCTTCTACTTTTATCGGTGTAAAAAGAGATTGTTTGAAATCATCACTATGAACAAAATGGTATTTCATCAATTTTATCATATTAAACCATTCTTTAATTTCATCGTATCCTTGTCGAATAATTGATTCTTGTCATTGTTTCCACTAATCTAAAGCATCACTTGTCAACTTAAATACTGTATAAGAAACAACAACTTCTGATGAGACTGTTTGAAGAAAATCATCCATCATACATATTCAGTCAAAAATATCATTAGAATTACCATCAAAATCTACGATATCTTTAAACTCAAGAAGATAATATGAACTTTGATACTTCATCTTTATCATTTTTTTTTCTCAAATTAAAAATGTAACTAATGGTAAAATTGTAAATAAGACTTAATTCTCAAGTTTGGTGTGGCTGGCGGCTAAAGTTTTTAATTTTGAGATTTTTTTTTTCATTTTTATAGTGGTGGTTTTGGTAGGAATAAATGTGGGTAGTAAGAAAGTTGTGCAACTAGCACAAAATTGCTCCAATACCAAGAGAGGTGTGGTAGAATGGGATTGATAAAGTAGATAAATATTAAATATTGTTCTAATACCAATTCAAGCCAACGCAATAAACATTAAATATTGTTCTAGTTTGTTAGTGATTATAATCTACAATTTTATTTATCTACGTTAAACTTAAAAAGAGAAAATAAATCATAATTATACCTTAAATAAAAGACTAAAGTACATATTATTATGGACTCTAATTAAAAAATAAAAATATATTAAAATATTAAGATAACAAAATTCTAAAATATTAAAATAACATTGTAGATTATAATCACTAACAAACTAAAAGAACGCACATTATGACCTTTTTAAGGAACTGCATATAATTGTATGATCCGCGCAACATTATAAGCAACTCTCCAAATATACTTTTTTTGTTTTTAATGCCGAGAGAAGATTTCGTAAAAAGATTACAACAAGACATATCTCATATCGCTAAAAAATGACATCAAATTAAAGATCTCAAATTAGACGGAACATGTTAACTCAACCGACATCAACACAAACCGTTAAGTCTGTTGTAAAAAAAATGGTGGACTCCAATCCCTCTAGCAAGCAAAGCACTCAAGAAAAGAGGTGAAAAGACCGACTAACATCGATCTATCCTTCTCCCACAAAAAAGACCGAAAAATGAATAATTATATCATTATGATTGATGAAGATAAATTAAAAAACAAAATTCTATGATTTCTATTAATTTAAAGTGCCAAGTTCTACAAAGCTTTAGTTATAAAAATTACAGAAATTAATTGTAACTAAACTAATCTCAAGTTGCAAATTCTTTTTCTTAATTACAATTATATCCCATGAGGCTGGCTTTGTTCTAAAATTCTATAACTAATTCACCGACTTCATTACTTTTTCTTTTTCTTTTTTTTAATTGGAGTTTTTTTTTAATAATTTATTCCAACTGTTCAATTGCGTGTACGAAGTGCATTCCATGGTATTTTGAAAGGTAAAGACAAAACTATATAATATAGGATTAAAAACAGAGATTCTTATTAAAATGCCTAAAATATAAATAAGATTCTTTAACATCATGCTGATCAGGAGACCCCAATAAAGTTCAAACTGCTCAATTCCCACAAACCCTAAACCTTCATATTAAAAGAATGTTAGATCTAGAATTTTGCATTTTAATATTTGTAATTCCGAATGTATTATTAGTTGGATGAATTGGGTTACAATCCCAAATACAAATTTAGTTTACTATCCCCAAACATATGTACTTACATTATCTATGTATCATAATTATCCCTTGATCATATTAGAGGGTCATCATTAATTAAGCAATAATACCCATCTCATGGATCTTTGATATATCAGATTTAGGTGGCTGTGCGTATATACATAATTAAGAAAAACTTATTTGTTTTTTAAAGAATTAAATAAATGAATAATCTTTTGCCGCCCCCCACAAGCAATTTTGCATCAAGTGGCTTTGTGATCTTTTCAAATTAATTTAATTTTGCATCTCTCTCATGCAAGCAAGCTTAGCAGATAGGCACAAGCAATCACATGGGTGTTTCCGGACTTCAAAATCACAAAAGCAATCACGCATGTGTCTTTGTTGACATTGGATTTTAATCCAACGACCCTGTGTGTCATTATTAGAGCATATGCTTGCCTACTAGCCTAGCCGTATTCCCCAAATTAAGCTTTGTTCATTTTTCTTCAAACTTTAGGTAACATGCCTTACCATTCCATCTCTCTCTCTCTCTCTCTCTCTCAACTTCCATAAATTTTTACATTTCAGATTATAAATTCTATGTTTTTAACAATAACAGTTGTATGTTTTTCTTTGGAAAGAAAGATTACGGCAATAATTCTTGGAAACAATCATGCCCTTGCATCAGTGTCTCTGTGGCATTGCATCTAACACCATCGTGAAAACTCAAATCCACATCTATATTTAAAAAATATCCATCCATACCGCACTAAAAAAAATTATATATAATTATTTTTAGGTGCAAGTGTTCGTATTTTTTAAAATAGGATTTAAATTTTATAGTATTATAAAAAAAGCTTTCACAATATTATAAAAGACTTTTACAACATTATAAACCACTCAAATTATTTTACACCACATAGTTTAATAATTTTCTCACACTTTAATAAAGTATATATGGAACCCTCATGAAATTTTTTCATTAAAAGTCCCTCTTTTTATACACAAATTTTCACACATGATCTCACCCATCAATCCCAATAATTTTGATGGCTAAGATTGTTTTTTTATAGAGATTAGTTGTGAACAAATAAAGTCAATTAATTAATAATAGATCCCACAACTATTATTACCACTACTCCTATATATTTTCAACTATTATTACCACTACTCCTATATATTTTCTCTCATATTTACTCTTAACGGATTTTTATATATTCACTCATCTTCTTCCTACGATGTTCTCTCCTTCTCTATTTTTAACGTGCATGATGATGATGAACCGTTTTCTACAATTGTTGTTCTATATATTTGAAAATTAAAAAAAGATTATCTCTCTATATCTCTCTTCATCTCTATATATATATATATATAATTTTTTTTTTGCGTGGGTGTTTGTATATTTTAAAATATATATTCGTTGTACGTATTAAATAGCGTAATACTAAATGCACGCGAAATTTTGTATTTAGATATTTATAGGTGAGAAACTGTGTATATGGATAATTGAAAAGTGAATAGTGTCCACATTGTGTATCAGGAAAACAGGTTATTCAAGTTTGAGGGATCGAGTGTTATGATGATGCACGGACCATTAAAAATTTCCCAATTTTACACTCAAATCGAAATAAAGTACAAAAGAAATTATCTTAAATTAGTCATTCATCCATCCAGGCTGCAGGAGGCAGCAGTTTAAGACTCGTGGTCATCCACGCCTTCCACTGGTTGCGGGAAATTCCGCGGCTTTAAAATCGCCGGTCATATTGTCTCCGTGTTGAGAAGTAAAATTCATAAGCGAGTAAATTTAATTTATTCCGCCAAAATGCCTTTCCCTGCATGCATGCCTCGGAATTGGAGCCACCTCCTGTCTCAGACCAGGCCATTTTCCCATTTTGACGTGCAAAGTGGAATCTGACCACGAATAATCAATCAATGAAGATTATTAAAAAAAACCCAAAAGAAAATTGTAACCTGCCGAACATAGTATCCGACACGTGTCAAAAAGCAAACTAAAATTGACACGTGGCAAAGCGTGCGAAAAAGGGAAACCTTTATTGACTTTGGTGTGGATAAATCCTCCTAATCCAAACTCCAAAACAAGCGGCCGTTAACCGCTTTTCGGCCACTCGTTTACGGTACCTTCTAGGCCACACAACGTCACAACTCAATCCCCGAATCTCCCACCGGCAACCCGAACAATCCTTTATTATATTAAATAATAATTATAATTACAAAAAAAATTAAGTTGCTAGTATTTTCTTCTAACTGACGCCGTCAATTTTTCCCCTCTCCCTCTTTTCTGTTATTGGATTTGGACTAAACGCTGTCAACGTCAAATTAAATTAGAACCAATAATTAATGGAATTTTTAATGTTTAATCGATACATTAAATTGTTAATTCTTCTTTTATTTATCAGTGTTGATTGTATAATTAATTTGCGTATCCTTTAGAAAACAAATAATTTAAGTAAATCTAATAAAAGGTGAATTACACGGCTTCTTCTTTTTTAAAAAAAAATTAATACAAATAATTAGATTTTAGTTGCAAATACAGTAGACCGCAAATTTTAGATTTACATAAATAAGCACACGTTTTTTAAGTTGTCAAGAAACGCTGGTGTCTTTGGTCTCTTGAAGATGCGTTGGGAGTTGAGTAACCAAACTTTGAATACGCAATCGCAGTCTACAGATTTGTCTTTCTTACCACTTTTTTTTTTTTTTACCTCTCTCATATTTATTTATTTTTCCAAAAATAATTTGGTTAATAGTTACTGCATACATGGCGTATCACGATTCATGTTAATGATATTAAAGTTGTGAATTGCTAATTAATGTTCACTAAATCATCGTACTATATATTTTACTAACAAAATTGTGAAATAAAAAATTTCTTCTAACATTTCAATATTGGTATGGTAAATAAATGGTTATGATCATCTTATATATCTAGGATGTGCCATCACAAATATGGTTGGTACAAGAGGTTGTAATTTTTTGAATATAAATAAATTTGTATGTAAAATAATAATAAAAAATAACATTTTTAAGACAACAATTATCATCAACTCAAGTACAAATTAAAAATTTATCTGAAGAAGTACAGGCAGTGAACAAAACATGATTCTTATTATGATGTGGCCGATCGATGAGAAGATTGGATCTCAAATATTCTTTGTTTACAAAGCATCACCAGCTCTGCAAGCCAAGGGCATATCCCATAACATATTCCATCTGATGTGGACCAATAAAACAAAGAGCACACGAAACTAAACAACTCCCACCCACACCAAATGGGTTCTTCGTCTTTTTCAGTTCAAACAAGTAAAATTCCACATCGATTTATCTTATCCTAAAATAAGAAATGTGCCCAATGACCATGGCTTTCATAGAATAAGCTCATTATCAAACGCGTGTCAAATCTACAGAGTTTTGGTAACCGGCTATTGCCGGTACAACAGTTCCCTAAACCTGCTGATCCGGTTTTGTGGCCAATAAAAAATGAAAAATTATAAATAAAATAAAATTAATACAAATAATTAGATTTTAGTTGCAAATACAGTAGACCGCAAATTTTAGATTTACATAAATAAGCACACGTTTTTTAAGTTGTCAAGAAACGCTGGTGTCTTTGGTCTCTTGAAGATGCGTTGGGAGTTGAGTAACCAAACTTTGAATACGCAATCGCAGTCTACAGATTTGCCTTTCTTACCAAATTTTTTTTTTTTTTTACCTCTCTCATATTTATTTATTTTTCCAAAAATAATTTGGTTAATAGTTACTGCATACATGGCGTATCACGATTCATGTTAATGATATTAAAGTTGTGAATTGCTAATTAATGTTCACTAAATCATCGTACTATATATTTTACTAACAAAATTGTGAAATAAAAAATTTCTTCTAACATTTCAATATTGGTATGGTAAATAAATGGTTATGATCATCTTATATATCTAGGATGTGCCATCACAAATATGGTTGGTACAAGAGGTTGTAATTTTTTGAAAATAAATAAATTTGTATGTAAAATAATAATAAAAAATAACATTTTTAAGACAACAATTATCATCAACTCAAGTACAAATTAAAAATTTATCTGAAGAAGTACAGGCAGTGAACAAAACATGATTCTTATTATGATGTGGCCGATCGATGAGAAGATTGGATCTCAAATATTCTTTGTTTACAAAGCATCACCAGCTCTGCAAGCCAAGGGCATATCCCATAACATATTCCATCTGATGTGGACCAATAAAACAAAGAGCACACGAAACTAAACAACTCCCACTCACACCAAATGGTTTCTTCGTCTTTTTCAGTTCAAACAAGTAAAATTCCACATCGATTTATCTTATCCTAAAATAAGAAATGTGCCCAATGACCAAAGGCTTTCATAGAATGAGCTCATTATCAAACGCGTGTCAAATCTACAGAGTTTTGGTAACCGGCTATTTCCGGTACAACAGTTCCCTAAACCTGCTGATCCGGTTTTGTGGCCAATAAAAAATGAAAAATTATAAATAAAAGGGGGGGTTTTAGCAGTTATTTCCTTGTGTGGGGTTTTTCGTTTATGTCCAATTTCTAGAGAGAGAGGGAAAAGAAATAACTGAATTTTGGAGAGAGAGAGAGAGTTTGAATTTTGTTTCACTCTTTGTAATAGATTTGAATTTGATCGTTGGTTTTTACAGGTAAGTTGAAAGCATTCGGTTTCATTGTTTTGATATTTTGATTCGTAATTGTGGTGGATTTTGTGTTCTAATGCTGAATCTGATGATCATGTGATAAGAATTGTGATGAGAAGTGAATTTCGATTTTGATTTGTGATCATGATCCGATCCTCAAGCTGAGGCTTTGTGGAATTCGATGATTTGATTGAGAATTTTTATTCTGTGGGAGTTGAACGATCCTGATTTCGAATCACTTTTTTCGTAAATGAATTGCTCATTTTTGTTTAAACAATGATATGAAACTTTTCAATGTGTTACTTTCATTATTTTTATTTTTTTGAAAAAAAATGAATTTTGGTGGGAATTTACATTGGATAGTGGATAATTTCATTAATTTTGTTGGTTTTGGAATTTTCTTTTAACATAATTGATCTTATTGTTGAATTGCTTGATATGATGGGGATTTCATGAAATTCAAGCTCAATTCCTTACATGTGATGGTTATGGTTTTGGAAATCTCAAGTGTATCTGAATGGTGATCAATTGCAACTTTAGTTTTTTCGGTTGATGACTAATTGGGCTTTGGGATCTGCTTCGTAGATACCCATCGAGGATATCTTATTCATATATATATATATATATTTTTTTCCATTTTGGTTTCTACTTGTAGCGGTCTACTTGAAATGAGATTTGGTTCTGGGGTTTAAGTTATGGATAAAAATTCAGCAGCAAAGAATTTGAGGGAAAATTTATAGAATAAAATCAGAGAAATGCATGCATGTTTTTATTTTGAAAAAACATTATATGGAACCTCTTTTTTCCAGTCAAATTATCGGAGTTTGGATCATTCTGACTCACTGAGGAAGTAATGTGTTGAATTGGTTCTTTCTGTAATTCATGATCTTTTGGTTCTTTCTGTAATTTATGATTTTATGTACCATACTTAGGTTATTTTGTTATATAGTGATCATTTTACAGGTCTCTAAAGCATGGGTTGGGGTGAATTGGATCATTTTAAAATTTTCCCTTTCTCAAAGAGTGATTAAAATTGTCATGCTGGCAACAATTTCTGGCTTTGGCATTCATATAGAGTTTATATGAGTGAAATGCTGTATTTCAACCTTTGTTTTTGTGGCTGTATGTTTGATAATATTCCTTATGTGTTAGCTCCACTAAACAAGTGGATTTGAGGAACCCCATTATTATAAATTTATTCCAAATCGCTGAAACCACCATTAAGATTACACTGACACACGGTTACCTTTTGGACTAATAACAGTGAAGTGGAACCAGGGGATGCTCTTTTGTGTTTGATGAGCACACTTCTGTTTGTTTCATGAGTTACCATTTTGGTGTGTTGTGTGAAATATGAAGTCAAAGAAGAGGCTTGATTCTGGACTCAAAGGTTTCCACGTTGCCACTATTCCTAAGGCTCCTCGATCAATCAGGGTATATATCTCCTAAGTTCTAGGGCTTTCTTCATTTTTATTAGTGTTTTATGCTGAAAACTGTTTTAACTCTTTTATTTTTGGCTATTTTGGTTCTAGCGGAAGGCCCAACTGAAGAAGCCAGATGAGGACATCTGTGCATTTGAATTACTGGCTTCCTTAGCTAAAAAGCTACTGCAGGAGAGTGAAAGTTCTTCTGCTTCTAGTAATGCATCTGGAAATGATCATGTCACCATTGTTAAAGATGCTGTTAAAGACGGTCATCATTATGAATGTAAACCATTGAAAATAGAGTATCTTGATCAGGGAACCTCTGAGGTGAGTGCTGTTGTCTCAGAGTCAGCATCACAAATTTGTAATCAGAAGTGCTCACTGAATGAATTTCCACTTGTTGAAGATGATGAAATCTTGGAACGAACTTCAAAAACCATGGATTCTGGTTTCTCAGGAAAAAATGCTGGTGATTTGAAATCTGCTATTTTCAATAGCATTAGTGCAAATGAGAATAGACCAAGCAAAGTGGAGCTGGAGGGTGGTTACCCTAATGTTGGGGAGTCATGTTATAATGGCATGCATAATAAATTTGAAGAAGGGTTAGAGACTAAGGGTCTGGAGTCTGGAGATCCAACAGAATTGTGTGTAACATATGCGGCATTGGTCAATTCTGAAAAAGATGTCAAATTGACATCTTGCAGGGATCCTGTTCCTTTTGCTTCAGTTTCAAGGCAGAGGAATGATGTTAAATTAGGTGTTAGAGATGATGACGATAATTTAGTTAGGAACACTAAATCTAGCAACATGTCGAAAGTTTATAGGCCTATGTCACGTATTGGAGACCGAAGACTAAGGAAATTGCTGACTTCAAGATACTGGAAAGTAGCTCCGACATTGAAGGATTTTGAACTTTCTAGAGCTGGTGAGCAGGATCAATGGCTTGAGTTTACTGTTTGTTACATCTTTTGTTGTGCATGGGTGTGCACATGTGTTCTGCACATGTAATTAAAATATATTTACTGGTTCTTATTCAAAAGCTCATTTTCTTCTATTGAAAAATTTCTTTCTATACATTTTAGATGGTGGAACAAAACCTCCACATCGCAAGAGAAAAAAATGTCACAACCTAGAGAGATGCCAGCATGATGCTTTTTATAAAAGGAGGAAATTTCACAACCGAAGCTTGTTGGAGACTTTTGATGGTAGTTTTAGTTGTGAAAGTGTTACGAATTCACCTGAGAAAGGTAGGAAAGGGAACAAAATGTTGCAAGGAGGTCCGTCCTTACTCATTATGCTCTTTCCCTCAGGGTTTCTGTTGTTTTCACTAAATATCTACAATTATTCTGCGCAGCAAATGGAGTGGCATCTTCAGCTGGAGGTCATCAAGCATCCCTCCACTCCAAGGATTCTAATGGTATGAGACTAGAGCGTTTGACAGATTCGTTAGGAGCATTTTTGTCTGTGCTTCATTGCGTTTTGCCATATAGCAGTTCTCACGTGTGATGTATTCTCTTGAACAGTGAAGTTCAGCATTAAATCTTTTAGAGTTCCAGAGACATTTATTGAGATCTCAGAAACTGCTACTGTGGCTTCTCTGAAGGTATTAAAAGAGGCAATACTTCTTTTCATTTTGATGCCCATTTCTGAGATGTCTAATCCAAGATTGATGCTTCTGCAGAACTGTATTAATTTTTTCTTTTCTTAGAAGAGATCTTTTATATTATTATGCTTAAACTCGCTGAGATTTTAATTAGCAGGATGGGAATGTTCTTATATTGATGACTGACGTACCATTTTCATATTAATTGTTCTTGTCATTAGATATTGACTACATTTACATTAGCTTTGTAATGGGAAACTAATTGGCATCTAATCCTGAATTTCTGCATTAACTTGCAGCTTGTTAGTGAACTGGGGTCGCTAATATTATTTCATTTGTCCTCTGTTAATTCTTGTAGAGAACAGTAATGGATATGGTGACTGCTATACTTGGTGGTGGAATACGTGTCGGGGTACTCCTTAATGGGAAGAAGATTAGAGATGACAATAGGACCTTGTCACAATCTGGTATTTCTTCTGAAGACAATATGGATTCTTTGGGTTTCACTTTAGAGCCCAGTTCTGTGCTACCCCCCTCACCTGTATGCTCTGAAGACCCTCCACTTATGTTACCATCCAGCACACCCCAACTTGTACAAAGGTAATTCTGATTTTCCTTACAAAGATCCTGCCACTGTAGTAGAATCTGTTAGCTTCTCAGTCATTTGTTACTTAGTTGATGAATATGTTTTATTTACAGGTCGCCAGCGACTCCTGCTGTGGATTCCGGCATTCCTAATTCATTATCTGACCCTTCTCCAATTACTAATCTGACCAACCGTGTAGAAAGTAACCATGAAGCTATGACCTCCCATACTGTATTAACTGACACAACTGCACCAGATTCCAGAGCTCTGGTTCCGGTTCCAGCAACGGATGTTGATGCCCTGGCTGTGGTTCCTGTGAACCAGAAAATTAGGCGATCTGAAATTGCACAGCGTCGAACTAGGAGACCATTTTCTGTAGCGGAAGTAGAAGCTTTGGTGCAGGCTGTTGAGGAACTTGGAACTGGAAGGTGTGATCTTCTATGCCTGTTTTCTGATTCCCATCATTTTCTCCAATCTTGGGATGTTTGGAATTAAATGATTAAAACTCATATTGCAGGTGGCGCGACGTTAAATTGCGTTCTTTTGAGCATGCAGATCACCGAACCTATGTGGACTTAAAGGTTAGATAACTTTTTAAGTCTTTCACATTAACATTGATTAATTGTGTGGGGAAAACATCTATATGATTTCTTTGGTGAGCCTTGAAAATCCTTGCAATATTATCTGTTTGCGGGTCTTGTACAGGATAAATGGAAAACATTGGTTCATACGGCAAGTATTTCTCCTCAGCAGAGAAGGGGAGAGCCGGTGCCGCAAGAGCTTCTGGACAGAGTGTTGGCTGCCCACGCCTACTGGTCACAGCATCAAGCTAAACAACAGGGCAAGAATCAGCCTGGAACACTGAAACTCGAGACCCAGGCAGATCGAATTGGAGTGCCTGGTATGTAAAGAGAAAGGTAAAATTGTTGACGTGACAGGAAGGAAGGAAAGGAGGAAGAAAAAATGTACAAAAATTATTGTCGAAATTGATGTAATATTCTCAACACTCACTCACTCACAATTCATGGCTGGCTTTCGAGTGGAGAAAGATCGGCAATTGTAAATGATTCGATGTAATAAGTTGATTTCTAACAAAATGTGCATACTGTTAATTTTTCATTGATTGATTGATTGATTGATTGAATTTGTGTAAATTCATATTTGTTGAACTTGGAAGGAAATGTGGATGTAAAGAGCTAATTTAATTTTTCATTAACAAAATGTGCATACTGTTAATTTTTCATTGATTGATTGATTGATTGAATTTGTGTAAATTCATATTTGTTGAACTTGGAAGGAAATGTGGATGTAAAGAGCTAATTTAATTTTTCGCACTCGTTGATGACCGGCGTGTGTTGATGTTTCTCTTTCATTGTTGATGCATATTACAGAATGTGTACCGTAGCCAGCTCCCTTTCTTCCAACTACAATTAACATCTACCAGTCGCATCGGTTATCGCCCTATCGTACCGCCACACCTGGTGAATTGCGGGTGGTTTGTTTTATGATCGGGCAAACAAAACTCACAATAAGTTATAAGCCCAATTGCTCCGCTTTTCATTTTGTTTGTTGTTTTACGCTAACGCTACAGCCTACACGTGGTCATACGTTCGTGCGCGCAGAATTGCAGCACACCACATGCAATTCTTTTCGTTAGCTATAGAGATACGCCGATGATCTGAATTATCGTTAGTTACAAAGGTGGGTTGGGCTTCAAATTGGGCCTGGACACATTTCATTAGAAAAAGCAATGTAATAAGTCAAATAGATACTTGATATTAATGTACTGGATCGTGGATCCTATCAAAACTCTTAAATTAAGTGACTATCTTCATTGACAAAACATTATTCAAAATTATATTGAATTCGTAAGAGGGATTGCTTAATCCAAGTCCCCTTCATTTCATATAAAGAATATGCACGTGTCTTTCATTTTCATGAAACATCGAGAACAACGCATAATCTCTTATTCGAAAGAGATAAGAGATAGCATTTTAGATTTAGACATTGTCTACTGCAATGAACAACATGATAAACATTATCTTATCTAGACACATTTCTTTTTTCAAAATCTTTTTCTTTCCCCTAAACAAAAACAACCAAAGCAACGGAAGAAACATATAAATTTTGGGCTACTTTTTTAAATTGAAGCATAAACCTTAATTTTGGGTTAGTTTTATAAATTTTTTTTTCTGGTGATTGATAAAGAGTTAGAGGCCACTTGTAATTATACTTACGTGCAATTCCTCACAGAGAAGACGGTCCGCAATGAGGGATGGTAAAATTTGGGGCGGGGTCTGGATTTGGTCTTTTTAAAGTTACTTTATTATGGCTTTTCTTATTAAAAAAAAAAAAGAAGTAAATTTCTTTGCGGTTACTCAATCTTTGCGTTTTGGTCTTTCTTCCCCGGCTCCTTTCCTATGCATTATTATTAGTCGCAGCCTGCAAGTAAGGTAATCAAGAGTATCGATAAGTGGAGTGTAGCAAGAAAACGAGAAGGAAAAATGAATCTTGTTGTTTAATTAATCAAGCTCATATTACTGACGCTGCAGCTAATTCTGTCAACATCATTTCCTGAGCTGGCAGCTAGAGCTAGTTGCAGTCAGTCAACACCTCCTACTATTAGAACCAGCTACATGCAACACATATTGTATATTCTGCTAATTAAGCTTCAATGTTAGTTAACAAGCATCCTCTGCATGCATCGCTTGGACTCCATATTTTACTTAAACATTTTTGTCCCTTCTACATGCTAACCCCATGATCAAAAATAAAATTGATTATTAAAAGCTTAAAATGGCTACACATATAGTGCAAAGTTCAATAGTAACACGCATTGTGCTTTGATGTGGATGCAGGAGGAAACCATATTCATTATGTTATCGGTTTTCTGCCGGAATTATTGAAGTAGGCCACTCACGTGCATTGCTTTTAGTTCAAATTTTCATGAATAAAATTAAAAAAAAAAAAGAAGGCGTGATTTTGTAACAAAATGAGCATTTTCCGATTCGGTTCGGTTCGGAACCGGAACCAATCGGTTCTTAAAAACTCAAACCGAACACGAACCGAATTTTAGAACCGAACTGAACCGAAATATTTCGGTTCGGTTCTAAAATTCAATTCGGTTCGGTTTGATTTGGTTCGGTTCGCACATATTCCTGCATTTTACAGTTTTAACCAAATGTCTTACTGAATTTTATAATTTTTACCTAATCTCACTGCATTTTACAATTTTCACTTGCATTTTACAGAATATAAGTTCACAACAAGAAAAATAAAGTTTTGTGAGTTTACAATTTTGTGATTTAGCATTTTATATTTTTGATTTTGAATTTTGATTAAATTAATTTGTAAATAATTGGCAAGAACCGATTAGTTCTTCGGTTCGGTTCGGTTCGGTTTTGAACCGATCCGAATGTAAACCAATTGGTTCTTGTAATTTCAAACCATTCGGTTTTTTTACCTTAGAACCGAACCGAACCGAATTAAGTTTTTTCGGTTCGGTTCGGAAAAAATCGAACCGTTTGCCCAGCCCTAATTTTGTTGATGTTCTTGCCATAAATGTTTAAAATCACAAGAAATTGACTCTTGTACAAAGGACTAGAATATAAAGGAAAAGTTACAAGTTGAGATGCCAAGGAGTGCAAATTTCAGGGTAAGTTTTTTTTTTTTAATGAGAATTATTGCTCATGATATTTACAATCATATAAATACTGAGACCCGTTTACATTAGGGGTGGCAAAACGAATAAACGAATCGAATTTGAATCGAATCGTAAACGAATTGGGACAAGATTCTATGGATTCGGATTCGATTCGTTTATTAAACGAATTGCAATTTCAGGATTCGGATTCGATTCGTTTATTAAACGAATATTCGGTTCGATTCGTTTAATTCGTTTAATAGAATCCGGATTCGTTTATTATTCGTTTATCCTTAACGAATCGAACCGAACCGAATCGAATCAGGATTCGTTACAATTCGTTTAGAAAAATATAATTAATAAATAAAATTAAGTAAAATAAAATATAAAAAATTACAAATTTAGCATCCCAGAACAAAATACAAATAACTCAAACCATATTATGCAGCCATCCAAATACTAAATTATAATTCCCTAATAATACAAATAACAATAATTAAAATTCAAATTATAAAGTAAGGTAATTTCTTTAATTCTCTTCATTTGTCTTTTTCACCTGGAAAACAAAAATCCTACACCAAAAATAAATAAAATGTTATTAACATATATAAATGAAATAATTCAAATTAATTGAAGAATAAAAGATCATATATATTTATATATATTAAAATTAATTATTTAATTTTTAATTTTTTAACAGTGATATAATTGAAGAATATGAGCAAGAAATAAAAAAGTTTGCACTAATATTATATATATAAATTTATTTTTAAAAACTTTTAACAATGACATAATTGAATAATATGAGCAAAAAATAAAAAAGAGTCTAGCACTAATGGACTCTTTGAAATCGTCTTGATGGAAAAAGCTAAAAGCATACATAGTTTACAACATATCTTTCGAAATGAAAAAGCTAGCACTTGGATGCAAAAATTATAAAAAAGGGGAAAAGCAGTGGAGCTTACTTTGGTGATGACTGCTGCTGGTTAAGTGAAATCAATCCTGAATTGTTAAGAGATGAAGGGAAAGAGATGAAGGTAAAGAGATGTGAAATGTAAGAATTAAGATTAGGGCCGGCTGCTTTGATTGCTTTGACTTTGCTTTAGCTTAAAATTACAATATTAACCTCTAAAATTTAAAAAGTTTTCAAATAAATTTAGGGATACAAAAGTAATTTAATTAGCCGAATAATAAATGAATATTAAACGAATTGATCTGTATTCGATTCGTTTATGACCCGTTTATTAAACGAATTCTAAACGAATAAATGAATCAAAATCTTTAAACCCGCATTCGATTCGTTTAATTAGCGAATCGAATCGAATTCACCCATCTATTAAACGAATCAATTTTTTCAAACTCAAACCCATTTAATTCGCATCGAATCGAATCGCATAAACGAATCCTAACCCATATTGTCACCCCTAGTTTACATCAATTCTGATATGACATCGCTCAGATTTTTAACCCTCTCAAATATTCGAGGGACGTCAACTATTATTTTGAGAGAAAGACTGCCTTCACTCAAAATTTAAGGCTCCAAGAAAAAAAAATTTAAATTAAACCCATGTAATAAATCTGTGGAGGCTTGAACTAATGTGAGAGAGTAAGAGAGTAGCTTAAGCCCAAGTGGTTAGGGCAAGTTGAAATGTCGAAAGGATGCAATATAAAGGGAAAAAAAAAACATTATAAAGAGTAAGTTGGTCTAGATAGTAAAAACCTTGACCGATAAACCCTCCGGTTTTTTTTCATAATAATTATTTTGTCTGTCTAATCATGCAAACCTCAGCCGTGTGCGTGATAACAAAATTTATCGTTTATTATTCAATCATTGGGAATCTTGTGTGGACATTGTATCCAACCAACTTACGTACAAACTTAACTTTTACATCTTAGATGATAGATTTTACCTTAAGTGATTGTCTTAGCACCAAAATCAATGGTTGTGCTACAATATCATCCATCAATTATTTTATATTTACTTTAAACATCATTATGTCCATTTAATTTTTATTATTTATTTATTTATTTAAAACACATCAAAAATATAATTTATTTACTGGGAAATGAAAAAAAATATTGATAGTATCTATTCAGGAACAAATTATTGGAGTGAAAAATAAGGATCTATCGGTCAATTTTATGTCCGCCGGGAAATGTGGATGGCTAAGAGTGTTGGCACTACTTGGCCACTTGGGCACTTGGAAATGAATCCTCCTCCGACATTGACAACATCACTATTCCGTAAGTATTTAGTATCATATTGCTATGTATCCCCCTGATTAACTTTTTTAATAATTTTCTTGTTGCCCAAAAATGCACTTTCTAAACACTCCTTCAAAGCACTTGTGATTTCACTACCCTCTCTCTCTCTCTCTCTCCTCGGTCCATCAGGTACTAACTACTTCTTCATCTTTAAAATTATCTTTAAAGCTAGAGGTCTCTTTTTTATGTGACTTACGATTCGCGGGTTGCAAATTTCTTGTTTCTGTATTAGTAGTGACTGTTGTTTTTGGATTCGTCTCATTTTTCCTGTTCAATTTGTACTTCTTCCAAGTTCGTTTTGCTTTTCAAAGATTCTTTTTTTTTTCCTTTGTTCTTTGTTTGGTTTAGGTTTCTGATTTGAGGTTGAGGAAGCTAGAACTTGAGAAGCTATTTCATGTTGAGAAGCTATAAAAGAAGTGTGGAGGATCAGAAAGTTGGATTTTTTGAGTTTTTGGTTTCTGGGTTGCTGTAAATTTGTGATTCATATAAGTGCTTTTCAACATAGAGTGGTGCTGTTGCTGGAAGTTATAGTTTTTTCTTTTTGTGCTTATCATTATTGAAGTATTTTGTTTTGGGGGGGTTTTGGCTATTGTTTAAGTGGATTGTTTTTATAGCATAGATGGTCATGGATCAAAGGTTAAGTGGATTTTATGGTTCTGTTAATCAGTACAAACTCAATGATGAGACCTTTTCGGTCTTGTCGGATCAGAATCTGGTTATTGGTTTCAAAACCAATGATACTCTTGTAAGCCAAAGCTACCTAGATATTCAGGCTTTGCCACCTAATCCAGTTGCAGACAGTCCGAACTCGTCTTCTGTTGTGACACAAGAGAGAGATTCTTCCGAGGATTATGATTTCAGTGATGTAGTTCTTAAGTACATCAATGAGATGCTTATGGAAGAGGACATGGAGGAGAAGACATGCATGTTTCAAGAGTCTTCAGCTGCACTTCAAGCAGCTGAAAAGTCGTTGTATGAGCTTCTGGGGGAGAAGTATCCTCCGCAACCCAGTTATGTCAACAAAAATTTTGTTGATCATGACCGTGAAAGTCCAGATGGAACTCATGATTCGAGTAACTCTTACTGTAATACCAGTACTATCAGTGCTGAGAGTGATAATTTGGTGGATCACAGGTGGAATTCTGATTTGAGTGAGTGTAAGTTTTCAAAATTTTCTTCTCAGTCCACTTCTCAGTCATCCTATGGCTCATCAAGCAGTAACAGCAATGTGGTTGATGGGTTTATAGATTCTCCAGTGAGCAGTCTTAAGATTCCTGAAATATTTAGAGATTCTGAGTCTGCTTTGCAATTTAAGAGAGGCTTTGAGGAGGCAAGTAAATTCCTTCCTAATGGTAATGCTTTGTTTGTTGATCTGAAAAATAATGTATCAGTAGTAAAAGAATTAAAGGAAGAGCCTAAAAGGGCGGTAGTTAAGATGGGAAAGAAGCCTGAGAATGAGAACTCTCCTGAAGGGTCAAGGGGAAAGAAGAATCCTCATCCTGAAGAAGTGAGTTTAGAGAGGGGGAGAAGTAATAAACAATCAGCAGTTTATACTGAATCAACTGTGAGTGAAGAAATGTTTGATATGATATTGCTAAATTGTGGACAAAGTGAGTCTGTGCTTCGTGAAGCTTTGCAGAATGAAACGAGCAAGAATGTGCGACAGAACAAACAATCAAGAGGGTCTAAAGGTGGAAAGGCACGTGGAAGGAAGCAGGGAGGCAACAGAGATGTGGTAGATTTGAGAACTCTTCTGACACTTTGTGCACAAGCTGTTGCAGCCAATGATAGAAGGAATGCATATGAGCTTCTGAAGCAAATCAGACAGCATTCTTCTTCTACGGGGGATGGAATGCAGAGAATGGCTGAATGTTTTGCTGATGGCCTTGAGGCACGCTTAGCTGGCTCTGGTACCCAGGTTTACACTGCCCTAATCTCCAAGCATACATCAGCTGCCGATGTCTTGAAAGCTTACCATCTGTTTCTTGCTGCATGTCCATTTAGGAAGCTCTCAAATTTCTTCTCAAACAAAACGATAATGAATTTAGCTGAGAAAGCAACGAGACTCCACATAATAGATTTTGGTATTATGTATGGTTTTCAGTGGCCATGCCTCATACAACGTCTTTCATCTAGGCCTGGTGGACCTCCTAAGCTTCGGATAACTGGGATTGACCTGCCGCAACCAGGTTTTAAACCAGCTGAAAGGGTTGAGGAGACCGGGCGCCGCTTGGCAAAGTACGCAGAAACTTTTAAAGTACCATTTGAATTCAATGCAATAGCTCAGAAGTGGGACACCATTCAGATTGAGGATCTCAATATTGACAGCGGTGAGGTGCTTGTCGTGAATTGTTTGTATCGCTTTAGAAATCTGCTTGATGAGACTGTTGTGGTGGATTGTCCAAGAAATATTGTCTTAAACCTAATCAGGAAGATGAATCCAGATGTTTTTGTACTGGGGATAGTGAATGGGGCTCATAGTGCACCTTTCTTTATAACAAGATTCAGAGAGGCTCTCTTCTTTTACTCTACTTTGTTTGACATGCTTGAGACGAATGTGCCCCGTGAAATTCCAGAGAGGATGCTGATTGAGAGAGAGATATTTGGGCGTGAGGCAATGAATGTCATTGCTTGTGAGGGTGCAGAGAGGATCGAGAGACCTGAAACATACAAGCAGTGGCAAGTCCGTAACATGAGGGCCGGGTTTACTCAGCTCCCACTTAATGAAGAGATCATGAAGATGGCCAAGGAGAGGGTAGATACGAACTACCACAAGGATTTTGTAATTGATGAAGACAGCCAGTGGTTGCTTCAGGGCTGGAAGGGACGAATTGTTTATGCACTCTCAACTTGGAAGCCTTCTTTTTAGAATGCACGTTCCCGACTACACATTGGAGGGATGATGGTCGGATTCTCTTCGTAGTGGCAACCTTTGCTCCAATGATATATTAATGGAAGTCTGACATCTGGGAGGTAACAGATTTTCATTGTTAAAATCTAAATGTGTCTTGTTCTTTACTTCTTTTTTCGCCATTGCTTTTCTAACAATCAGCGGCGAAGCCACCAAGGGACAAGCTAGCGGGGGCAGCTGCCCCTGTTAAGTGCAAAAGGCCCAAAAGATTTTTTTTTTTTTTCAATTCAGTTGAATTATAAATTTGTCGCTATTGGACTAATTAACACATTAAATCATTAAAATTAGGTTCAAAAGGTGTTAAAAAAATTCAGATTCAAAATCTATTTTAAGAACCACACATATATTTACACACATACATATAATAGTAAAATTTTGACATTTTATATGTTTCTTTCTTCATTGATTGTATTTTATAACGGTCAAAATTTTGCCCCACGCTGGTTTGATTTTCTGGCTATGCCACTGCTAACAATAGCATACAAACTTGACATTGACAGTTGACAGTCATTCAACTGTGTTGCTGTGAAGAGTATGAGAGCATCATTGAAGCTGCTTCTCTTCGAGCTGCAGAAGGCCCATTACACTTGGCCACTTCAGCAAGCCAGCAGCATCAATGCTTGCAAGCCTATGCAAAGTGAGGTGCTCAAGTCAGTGCTAGGCTGCTAGCATTTTGCAAGTTTGTAAGCAATATGAGGAATCTCAGCAACAAAAGAAAATTCAAATGTTCATAATTTCCACAGATTTTGGCAGGCATCATTGGGTCGCCTGTTCTCTAGATTCCTTTTTTTTTTTTTTTTAAGTTCTTTGATTCTAGGCATTTAAATTCATGTTTATGCATATTATTCTGTGAGGAAGGCTTGGTTAGTTGTTTCATATTTACCCTATCCTATTGTCAGCCTCGGAAAAATGTACCATTATTGTAATGTTTTATGGTAAGACTCTTGGATCTTGAAGTAATTAATAACCTTGCGGCCATGGTCTGCATGAGCAAATTTTATTTATTATCAGCCTTGTCGTCATAAGCTGCAGCATCGTAAAAAATTGCTAAATTGATGTCACTTGCCGCGTTCTTCGAAAGGATTGAATCATTGTCGCATGAGAAAGTCGCAGCAATTTAATAGCATTTCTTCAAGTCAAATTAGAATACAATTACTTCAAAGTCCTGATTCAATTTGTGCACATCGATCAATTCAATTCATTTGGTCAACTCATCCAACACCGTTTGAATTGACTCTGCTGGATTTCATTCCTCTTTGATAGATTAAAATTGCAACCACGTGTCATACTAATTTCATTTCTTTAGCAGCTGAG